>JAVQJG010261949.1:0-12620 GCA_036024015.1 Craterocephalus amniculus
TTCGCTTCTTTGTTCTGGATCAGTTTTTTTGTGCTTTTAACACCCCCCCCCCACACGAATCAGACTGTCTGAATAAAGGTATGAGTATTCAGATTATAAGGACTGGTGCAAAGGATTCCTACTTGTACTTGTTTTTGTCACATTTTTATGCAGTCCAAAACAGCTAAAATGATAAGAAATTTAGACAATACAAGCAGATGACACTGTAATTTTAGAGAAATACACCACCACTCACTTGAAGCAGGACAAAAAACTAGGAATTGTCATATCTAGAAGTACTCAGCAGGAGCCTGCCTAAAGTTTCTGTATATGAGTATGCATACTGTAAAAACAGAAGCCAGCAAAGCACAATTATCATTTGGACTCATTTCTGGTGGTGACATAAAATAATAAGGATTTAGAAATAAAGTACATGAAACAAAGTATATGAATAATTAAAAAAGCATTTTATTGATCAATAAATTATGTAGACTGCTGAATACTGAATTTACATAGAAAACAAACAAATAAATGAATAAAAGCTTTTCAAGGAAATTACATTTTTCCCAAATGGATTCACTGTTCTTTGTTGAATCGGACCCTATGATAAAACATATTACTTAGAGATGGAATTCAAGTTTAAGTATAGAGTTGTCACTTTGAATGGAAATAGTGAGGTAAAAATCATGCTAAAACACAAACCACTACAGCACATCAACACTAAAAAAAAAGTTTCCAGCTTCAGTTTAGTGTTTTGTTAACATTGATTTAGAGACTGTTTGCTGATGGTGGATAGTATCAGAAAGCATATCAACAGGGCCATGTTAAAGGATGTCTTATCTTTTTTACTACCTTAATAACTCTTCTGTTCTGTGCTACTTTTCATTGTTGGGCACCCTTTGGAACAGTGCTTCTATGTGGAGTAACACTGCAGTGCAGGAGCAGGGACAAAGTAAAATGTATAAAGAGTTTTCAGGTTCTAAAGACAAACATGCTCCCCCACATGAATGCAACATGCTCCCTCAGGGGTGCACAGAGATACCGCTCATCAATTTTATCTCAAACCTTCCACAAAGGAAGGATCCTGCATTTCACAGTGTGAACTCATTTCCGCACTCATCCCAGGTACTCACATTTTTGTCCTTGGTAGCTCCACTCACTGCATCTCATGAAGAAACGAATCTATTTATTCTAGTTGTTAAAGACACACGAGGCATGCAAGGAAGAGCAACAGCAGGAGTGAGGTAAACTTATCATTATTCCACTATTGGTGAGCTTTTGTCTGAATAATGATGCCCTCTGTTGTCAACACACCCAACCCAACTTATGCAGACTTTCAGCAGGTTTCTTTTGGGAAGATTAAATTTCCTCTTTTTTTAACTTTCAATTGCTGAACCTGCAAAGTCAGAGGCTGCATGGAGCGATAAACAGGATGAAGAATATTAATGAGTATTAGTGCTGGGGAACAGAAATTTGGCTGTACAAATGGAGATAAGAAAAAAACAAAATAGTAAACAAGAGGCAAAGCAATGTCCTACAAATATATGAATGTCAGTCAAGAGCAGGTCATAGAACATCAGCGGTGTAAAAGAAGAGAATTTGTATGATGTTGACTGTTTGGTGGCAGCGTAAAGCCATAAAGTGACTTCTAAACACAATGTGTACTACAAAAAATAGTTTTAGGACCTTTTTGGTCTACATGAAAAATGACCTCTAATAAACTTCATTTGAATCTTGTTTTAGTTGTTTCTTTGTTTTACAAAGTGCCTACAAGTAAGAGAAAGTCCTCTGATTTAGGGGCATGCATAATGCTGCCTGGCTGTATGGTGTAGATTTATTTATTCAGATGGTAAAGAAAATGGGCTATGCAAAAAGGACCTTCAAGGTTGTGGAAGTCATTATTTCAAATTTTAATTATTCATGAATCCATGCTTAAAAATCGCCTCTAGCGGTTTGATGGAGAGGTCCAGCGGCTTTTAACCCCGTCTGCATGTGTGACACATTCAGCACCACAACTGTCACTCCACTCTCCTGGTCCAGGATTCGCAAATCACCGACCTTTAAAATGAAAATTATTTTGAAACATAAACACACTCAGCTCGACTGGAGGCCAACAGAGATGCAAAAAGACAAAATGATTCCTCTCTTGAATTAAGTAAAGCTCAAGCACAGAATGTAAATAATGTGGAAAAATAGTTTCGAGTTGACTGAATAATTTTTTGGGGTTCTGGGGGAAATGACGTTCTAATTAAAATAGTTTCTATTCAAGGAAATCCAGTAATAGCAGCATAATGAAACAGAAGGCAAACTGGCATTAACACAACTCCAGGTCTCTTAATTTCCAGGTCGTTTTTAGAGAGATGGACGATTAAATGGCCACTATTATCAGGAAACTGATTCTAATCAGTCCTCCGGGCTTTATTTGAACGTCAGCGCTCTAACAACTGAGACCATAATCTTTGTTTGTGTTTCCAGTTAGACAGAAAATAATTGCACAAAACAACAGCGCTCTCTTTCGCTCTTTCTCTGTCTCACTCTCACGTGTGCGCCCCAGTTGTGGGCTGATGATCTACTCTAGAGATCAACTTCAATTTTCACTGAAGTTCAGTCAATACGGTTGAACATTGATTAAGTTTTGGTTGGTGCGTTGGTTGGCAATTAACCCCAATTAGTAATTAATCAGTTCCATTCCAGTCGCTGCGTAATTCTGCTTCAGGTTTTGGCACAAACAGGCTCCAGGAGTCTCTCGTGGATGACAGCAGGGCTGGGGATGCTGTAGCTAGCACTACCGCTAGAAGACGAATCCTGTGGTCCTCCCACTTCACTCAAGCTCCCGAGTAGCAGCTCAGGAGCCAGGAACAGTTCTTTTTTTTTCAATGTGTCGATGAATGGGACTCTTTCGCGCACCGGATCCCGAGCTTGACTCTGCGTGGAAGTGTGGCGCATAAGCGGGGAAAAGGGCAGTCTTTTTCTCTTCCACTCAGATTCGACGATGAAAAAGACGCAGCAATGACAGAGCAGCAGTCGTGCGCAGCAGCAGCAAAATAGACCAACTATTGTGGGGACGGAAGATTGATAACACAACTGGACGAGGGACAAGAGCAGCAGATGTAATTTTTCCGAACATTGCAACTGGGCTGCTGCCAGCTGGGTACTGGATGGGTTGTTATTGCGTCCAACCTCCCGTCATTCACTGCTTCCAACGCTTCCAGATTACTTGGAGACCTCGGGTGGCTGTCTTTGAGGGAGTATCTCTGCAGAGACCAACAGGGAATGCCATGTGTCGTTGCGCGACATAGAGGCTCTTTGTGGGCTGTTTTGCACCGGGGACAGGTGCTGCCAAATGTTTGTATGAGTGCATCTGTATATGTTGAGACTAACAGGGGGTACGGGCACACAACCCCTGAGACAGTTGTCTAATGGATGTCAGACCGGCGTAGGGGATCAGTTTTTGCCAGAGACAGGTGCGACAGGGAGGAGTAGTTTCCAAAGCTCTGCACAGGACCTGCTAACGCACTAACGAGCCTCTTCTCTGACCGCAGTCGGATTTTTTGTTTTTGTATCCAGCAGGAAACACAATTGACTCACACTATTGTTTCCTCGCCGGCTGCTCGTTTGTACAGATAATCAGAGGTAAGTGACCCGGGTGCTCCAAAGTGGAGGGCTGCGCTGGGTGGCGGCGCGCGCGGGCTGTGGTTCTGTCGCGCCTCGACGATTTGGATAAATTGATTAGATCAAGGAGTTTAGTTATCAAAATGTTTTGAAATAAACTAAGCCTATTATTAATAGTGGATTTATGTGTTATATTTGGCATCGCCACCGCGGATTTACCTGCATGATTTGTAAATTCATACTGCGTAGCTTGCAGCCACACACAAACCCAGCAGCTGTCCGGAGTCTGGATTAGCGCTTCAACATCCATCTATCGATTCGATATTGACCACACTTATGCAGTCTGTTTCTTGTGATTAAATCGATAGGTTTGGTGATCACATAAAATTGTTGTTGCAGTATTATGACGTATTATCATATAGGTTCTGAAGAAACAGTTAATTAATAAATTAAGCCAATGTGAACTTCGTAGATTTCATTTATTTACAGTTTGAAAACAATAAAACCTTATCTTGAGACTCTGTGGGTTGCAGAGCTGTGGACCCCGATTCAATGTGTCCCCACTTTGAGAATGCTCTTTCTTACTGTGTTTATGCATTTTCCACTGCGTGATTGAAGGTTATGTTAGTGTATGTACAGTCCAACCCATTGGGGCCCTAATATTCCTTCCGACAGGCTCAGCCATTCCTCTACCTCTCTCCCTCCGCAGTGGCTTCAATCGGTACAGTGGATGAAGCTACAGTAGCTACAGCTGTCTGAATCCCCTGTTTTTCTCTAATACGTTAAAAGATCTGGCTTCAAGTTGCCTCAAGTTTTTCCCATTTAGGAGTTGCACGTTTTGTGTTGGCCCCTGTTTCAAATTCAAATTGCCTTTCAGCTGCCTTTTTGTCCAGTGCTGGGGTTTGTGGACTGGAAAGGGAGACAGAGAGGCAAGTGAAGTCCCCAAGGGTAGGAGCATTCTTAAAAAGGAGCCCCAGTGTGTGCGAGAGAGGGAGAAGAGAGGGAGGTGAGGCATTTAAAGAAAGTGAGACGGTGCTGCTTGTCCACTACGAGGGTAGACCCCACGAAGAAAATACCAGCGCCTCCACTAACCTTTCTGTCACTCTTACCAGTCAGCCTCAGAGGACAAGAGCCCGCTTTAATTCCCCTTCCTCCGGGGTGTTGCCCGCTCCGTCAGCCGGGGCTCCACACATGATCCCTCTTCCCTGCTGCTCAGATAATACATCAGGTAGTGATGTGCTGCGCCAGACTCTGCTTTAGACTTTCGCTTTCCCCTTTGTTTCCCTCTACAGAGGGCATATATGTCTATGAAGGTGTTGAAAGGAAGGAAATTAGGATGAGACAGGAGGGAGATGAAAAAAGAGATGATCATAAACATGTCTAATCATCTGTGTTGTGCTACTTCCTTAGCATGACAGAGGAAGGGGGGATGCACTCTTCTTTCTCATGGGCTGACATCCTTTTGTAGGCTCATCATACCACCAGTAATTACATGACAAGAGCTATCACAGAGGGGGAATTACTAGACAAGAGAGGAAACACCTGCCTGATACGATCTCTGATATTCTCACTGCACCTCGATTTGTTTAGAGGTAAAAAAGGACAAAACACTTTCAGGGTTTATCAGCCTTTTCTGGTGCTTGTAGTCATGCATGGAAAGCTTAAATGGAGAATACCTGCATGTTGGAGCTGCCGATGGATACTGTTCAACAACTGAAATATCAGCCCCCTTGTCCTGATACGATTCTCACAAAAGTGACTTTGTTTGATGGTACTGAAAAGATTTATAAGAAGCTTTCTCAAAATGATTTCTGCTGGCTGCAGAGAAGAAATAAATGTTTTCAGTCAGTGTATAAATAACCAGACTGGAGGAAACTTTGCTCCTTCCAAGAGAAATGACTCAGTAGGGGGCAAGATTGGACAGAAAATTGTTAGGCAAACATAAGGAGAGCGGTTCAAGGAAGAGTGTATGTAATGGTAGAACTGATGTCCTGCATGAACGTGATTATATTAAAATCTGCAGCAGAAACAAAAGCAGTTATTCCAGGTTAAAGCGTAATAGAAGAGAGGGATATTCTGCCAGTGGAGAGCTCCGATAATAAAGGTTCGATGTGTGCCCAGGAAATCAGGCGTGGTTAGGGTGGTGGTGATTGTTATACCGTTCCAAGGTCCCAGTTCTGATGTCAGTTTTTGGCGCCGTTTCCTGTGTCCCCAGTTCTTCTCCCCACAGCTTAACAAACTGCTCGCTGGAGCTTGGCTAATCCTTGGCCAGCAGTGCCCATTGATTTATTATAAAGTTGGCTAATTTGGGAAGATCTGCAACATCGTGCGTACACACAAGCCCCTGACAGATCCCTGCTGTCTTTACTCTGGAGTCTAAATCTCCAATTAGTTTGAAGAATTCTTTGTGTGTGTGTGTGTGTGTGTGTATGGATCAAAGAGAAAAGACAATGACAGAGTGAGAGTTTGATTGTGCGTAGAGGGCAAAATAAGGGGGGAAAGTGCTTATGACGTTGTGTCTGTTTGCCTTCCTGTATTGTACAGACGTTGTATGTGTGCACATGTGTGAGTCAGTCTGTCGTTGGCCGATACAAGTGTGATTCAGTCCTGCCAGGCTTGCTTGAATGGGCGCCCTGTTTGTGCCTCGTTTCTGACGCTAACAGCCTCTCAGGACCCTTTGCCTCTGAGCAAGTGTTGCACCCAGTGGGCAAAAATAACAGGTGCCTTTATCCAGTGACTTAATACAGCCTCCCTGCCTACCCTGCTGTGCCCTGTTGGATTGGTGGGGGGTTACTTCATCTGTGGACCTGGGGCAGTTCCAGCATGCTAACAAAAGTCATACTTTGGATTAGTTGAACTTGGTTTGAGGCCTTCTGTGGACGTCTTCTGTATAAAACTAAATCTCCACTCATGGAAGCTCTTCGATAACATTTCTTTCATTACCTATACTTAAAGGGACAGCGCAGGTTTTGGCAGCTCAGTTGCCCAAGAAAAGCAGTTTATGGTCTCTAGAAATCAGTATCGTCTCAGTAAATGCAAATTATCTCAACATTTCTCAGAGAAAACAGCCGGATTTAACTCCCATCCTGTAAAGACTTGTGAAGTTTTTTAAAGGACATATTTCATGCTGTAGTCTCAACTTAAAGGATAAGTTTGTTTTTTTTCAACCTGGACCTATTTTCTAGGATGAAATACTATAATTTACTCACTCAGACAGTTTTGATGTAACTAAAACTCCTTCGGGAGATATTTAGATCCACTCGCCATAAGCGTACATCTAATATAATGGGAGTGAACAGGGCCGGCTCACGCAGCATCAAAATAAGGTAATTTCTGCCACAAAACTCCTTCATTTCACCAATGTTTTGTTATGAATCGCTGGTCAGATCCCTCTGAGAGCTCAAAGTGGCTCAAAGTTGCGTTTTTGTGGTGATCCGTCGTTATTTACAGCCAATAATTTGGAGGACGGACTTTGATGATGTCACTTCCGTTTCGCGTCACAGTGCCTGTAATGGCTGTAAATAAGGATGGATTGCTACAAAAAAAGCATCTCTGAGCCACTTTGAGCTCACAGAGTGATCAGACCAGCGATTCATAACAATACATGTGTGAAATTAAGCAGTTCTGTGGCAGAATTTGCCGTGTTTAGAGGCTGCGCGAGCTGCCCCATTCACTCCCATTATATTGGATTTACTCTGATCCCGAGTGGATCTCACTTTCTCCCGTAGGAGTTCCAGTTACACCAAAACTGTCTGGGTAAATAAATGATCGTATTTCATGCTAGAAAAAAAGGTCCAGGTTGAAAAAGAGCTTATCCTTTAAAGTGTATAATGGAAGCATACATGGTTATTGTGATATTACCTGTTTGATGTTACTTGGATAACTGTTTTGATGCCTTGAGTGTAGCATTTGGGCATCACCTTTAAGGAGCCATATTTGGATGAGACAACGAGACTGGACACTGTAAATTGAACATGATTGGTAAAAATACCTCTTTGAGTATATAATATATATGTATTTGTAATATTGCTGGCTTTTCAAAAGGATCAGATTCTCTTTCAGCTTCATTTTACACTCAAAGTGATTTTTTCACTCTTTCTATTTGGTGTAAATTCTGTTGTGGTTGTTCCCTTTCTGGTTCAAACTCGTTTTCAACCAGTAAGCTTTATGGGCCATGCATACTGCTGCTGCCCAGTGTTGACACCATGTTTTAGTTTATCGGAGCCCATCTCTGTAGCCTCGGAGTTGGTTAAGTTCCCATAATTCTTCAGACTACTCAGACTTAGAGGTATGCAAATGGACACAAACAAGCACCAATAAAAGTGTCCTCTGTGTGAGCGGAGCTGTCAACACCTACAACTTTGGACTGACAGATGGGTATGAAGAACTATTGAGCTACAGAGTGTCGGGGCCCATGTTAAACCTGGCCCCCTGGCCCCCCTTTTCTTGCTGTTCTTTCTCTCCACCATCCCCCCCCCCTGCTTATTTTCCTTCACACATTCAGTCTCCATACTGCTGCTTCCCTCATTACCTCTCTTCTCCCTCTTCTCTTTCCCTTCGCTTTCCTCTCCTTTGCCTCTTTCCTCTCCACCACCCCCCCTCCAGATCTCCTCTGGACCTTGATGTCAAGGCCTCTCAGGCAGTGTGGTCTCTGTCTGCTGGCTGTCAGGGCAAGGACACTGCCCACCGGGACCCTGAATGGGACAAATTGACCGTAACAATGTTCCCACTTAGCATGTGGTGCTGGGAGAAAGAGAAGGTGAAAAGGAGAGACTGATGATTGAGGGCCAGGCCAGCCGCACTGGGGGGGCCGAGGGAAAGAGAGTGCAAGACAGCTCTTTGAAATGTATGAATTGAAGACTTATATATTGCACCGCTTGTGTTTTAAAATCCTCTCTCCACACACATATGGCTCTCCTTGTTGTTATTTGCCCAAGGCTACTGGGTTGCTATAGAAGCAGAATAAACACATTTGCTTGTGACCCTGCAGTTCCTCACATATCACACCTCATTCTCAGTGCCCAGATGCCTGACGGGGAGGAGTTTGTCAAGGCTAACAGTTTGATCTGTACTATATGCTACCTCTGTCTTGCAGAGGGTCAAGGATCATCCAGCTCCCTATTAAAATGCAATAAGGACTAGAGCCCAATGGGAGCACCTCTGCCATTTAATCACACACCACTGCTCCCTCATCATCTGCTCTCTCCCTTTTATCTTTTAATCACTTGTTTTTCCAGCCCCGGCTTTCTTTCATTCTCATCTCTGCGTCTTCATGGCTCTTATACGTCCTCTCCGCGAAGCAGAGTAGCCAGAGTGGATGAAAGTTCAAAGAAGGAAGCTTGGTGTAGCCAGTAATAAGCAACTCTTTCATTTTTTTCCTTTGAAAAGTCTCCCCCTCATACAAATGCTCTCATCAGCAGTCACAGGCAAGGCTCTCCTCAGAGTTTGTAAAGTCAGTGATTTCAATATTTTTTGTCTATGCATTTTAAGTGTGACAGAATGTCTGCGAGAATTTGGAGCGGTATCATTTTTTTGTGTAAGCCGGCGGTAGTGCAGTATGACAGGAACAAAGAATGCAGCTGCTATCACCAAAGGCCAAGTGCCTGTTGAATAAAGATGATTTTGGTTGGTAAAACTGGCATCCCGTGTAGGCTTATTGTACTTCCACAGGCAGGAGTGTGTTCCTCCGTGCGTCTGTATGCAAAAGTGTTTCTTTTCCTATATGTGAATACGGCGCTAGCGGGGGGATTCTTCCATTCTCCTCAGCGGTGAGAAAGAGACATTTCCATGTGTATAAACCGTTGGCAGCGAAGCCTGAGCGATACACGGGATGAAAAGACGGGCAGACATGATGGAGACGGGCAGCGACGTTTACTTCCTGGACATGAATAAACAATTTGTATGTGTGAGTTGAATGGTTTTCACAGCCAGTTTGCTTGTTATTAGTCTGAGTTCACGTAGCTTCCCCTCTTTTTTTTTTTTTTGTCTCACCCTTTTTTTTTTTGCAAACAAACATTGTGCATCTCTCACAGTCGCGCATTGTCTCGGATCACACGGAGCCTCATTTTGCTAACAAGAGAAGATACTAACGAGGAGATCTGTCTGGGAAGAGACAGGATATGTTGGCTCAATAAACTGTACCAACCGTGATAAATTAAAACACTACTCAGATGTACTTTTCTTCATTTCCAGTCCGTCATGCACATAAAAAAAAAAAACACACTCATGGCAGAGCTACAAGTCCCCAAAAGCCCAAACCCTATTTGGAGTCAGCAATACCTGAAATTGCATTATTTTCCCCTGACGTGATATAAATAGCAGCATATTTTTTTCTGCCCTGGCTGTATGCACACTTCTACACCTCCTTGGCTATATTCCCCCGCTTAGATTGCCATGATCACCAAGCTAATAAGGTTGTTTAACTGCTTTATGGTGGGAGACATAAGTGAGAGGATGCAGGTCACACACATCCCGAATCATTTCCCGCACCAGCACAGCATGAATCTGGAGAAACAGTGCCCCGCGGGCCAGGCTAGTTATCCTGCTGCAGTTTTATAGCTGATTCATTTCTTCGGGGAACCTCCAGCCAAAGCGGCTCTATCCTGCAGTTTTATGGTTGCGGAGAGGCTGCAAATATAAAAAATTTGAGCGTTCTCATTATCTGTTTCTGCTGCTGACAGAATTGTTTACCACCGGTGGACTGTCTCTGGCTGCTGTTGCTTCGGTCTCTACTTAAGTTTTGTGTTTGCATGCTTTTAAAAAAAATGTAATGCAAGCTTATTTTTGCTGCCAGGCTGCCACTTGTTTTGTGTCTTGAGGTAATTAATGGCTTAATGCATTCAGTGACCTGAGGGAAACAGCCATGCTGAATAGGGCTGTCCCGATCCGATACCAGTATCGGGTATCGCCGATACCAACAAAAAAACACGGATCGGAAAGTATCGGCCTGCATTGAAATATGCCGATACTGTTGCTGATACCCGGTGATCAACGTTTTCTATCCAGCCCTCCTATCTCAGCACCCTGTACGAGATCTCCCTAGTAGATTTTCTACAGGGTTTACTCAGGTTGTTTTTTCCGGCACTGGTTTCCAGGCAGCTGGCAAAAAGGAGGGATAGTTCAGAAAGTGCGACCTACTGTCCCTCTTTGCTCGGTAAAGACCAAGCAGAGAAAATGAAGTGCAAGAAGCGGATTGTGGCGCATCGATGCTTCGCTGTACGGGAGAAGTAGAGAGGCACAAAGAGGAAAGAAGGCCACGAGTAGAGTGAAGAGAGAGGAGGTGGAAAATAGCAGATGAGTCTTGAGAGGATGCTTGTTCAGCTCCTGTTTCTGTTGGAAAGTGGAGGGAAAGTGGGTCCTTGATTGTACTCGCCTAAATTAATGGCTCAGAGCACCAATTAATGTACAGCCTCACTGTTGGTTTCTGTGCTGAATCAAAGAGGCCTTGCCGTGCAGCGCGTCTGCTCATCTCTCACCCCCCCCCCCCCTCCAAACACACACACACACACACACGCCACACACAGGGGGGATTTTTAGCCAAGAAACTGAACCGTTGAATGGGAATTGAGATTAAAGCATGGCATCGAGCTAAAAGCTGAATGTCAAGGTTAAAGAACAAAAGGATGATGATTTAGATTTTGTTAAGAAGTGCTGAAAGGATGAGGCGAAGGTCAGGTTTGATGTATTATTTTTCTGGATAAGAAAGGAGGAGATGAAATAAGGCGTGGGGGAGGGATGAGGAGGAGGAGGAGGAGGAGGAGGACAGTTTGCTCTCTGAGGATAGGAATCACACAAGCAGACCCAGGACCCATCTGTAGGCAACAGGTCTGATGACAGCAGGCGGGTTCTTGATCCAAGAGTCTCAGCCGTGTGTGACAGCCAGGGTCTCCCCTTGTCCAGGACCCCTGGTGACCCAGCCAGTCCACCAGCAATCTGTCCCCTGATACCAACCACTTTAGTATGGCAGGGAGGCATGTTTGTTATGATGAGGTACAGGTTCTAATCGTTCACATTGAAGGTGGTAGGTTGATGCTTGATTATGAAGCGTTAGGACCTGCTTTCAGAGATGAATGGATGCTAGTTCTGTACACTGTTAAGTTTTGGGGAAATAAAGGCATTTAAACTTCTTCATAGATATCTTGACAGAAAATCTTTAAAAATGCAATAGACAATTTCTAGGTTAGGAATCATTCCTGTTTGTTAACTGAGCTGCAGTAATAATGGTGCTTACAACCAATATGCCAAAAAACAACAACAAAAGATATCCTGCATCAATACTGACTTCTGCAGGCTGCGTGTTACAATAGAAATGTTGATTGGCAAGTGCTCTGTGCTGGGCTTTCTGTCGCTGCCGCGCTTCCAGAATACCACCGCCAGCGTGCTTGCAGTTGCTACTGGGTCATTTGTATTTGCATGTAAATGTTTTTCACCCCTTGGCTTGACTGGTGGGGCGATCCGAATGGGTCTCTGTCTGCATCCCTTAGATGGAGGCTGCAATGACTGACTGTGACATTCGGAGCTCAGGCCAGGCTCCGCCATTTACTCTCGTTTGCTTGTTCATTTACAGATTTGTTTTTGTGAAGGAGAGAAGGCAGAAGACAAGAAATGGGATGTTTCTTTATTTTGTGTGTGTGTCTGTACGTGTACTGCATATCTGTTGATCCTTAATGTTGTAAACAAGTAGACCTTTTTTAGCTCACACTTATGTGCCTTGATAAATCAAGCACCTTCATCCCATGTTCTCCTACTGTACTTCATCATTGAGCTCTGGATACTGAGGTTTAGGGCAGCACTCAGATCAGCTTTATGCACAGTCACACACACACACACACCTCCCACACGGTGATGATGGATACATGTGCAAAAGCATATCTGCATGATGGAGGAGTGTTTGTCCGTGACTCATGTAGCACATCTTGGGCTTTGGCAGTCTGTCAGGTATCTATCAGACGATGTCAGCAAATGATACATGAATCCGAAGGTCTCGGCTCCAATAGCTCCTTTAGTTTCAGAATTAGCAGGGCACAGGG
>JAVQJG010261963.1:0-12012 GCA_036024015.1 Craterocephalus amniculus
CCATCACTGTGCTGTGACAGATCCCCCAAGATGGCAACACATGACGACTTGTCAGAGGGGAGAGGAGCATCAGCCCCTCACAGATAATGTTCCTCATGTCACAACAGATCCTGGCAGCCTCGACTTGTCGAGCAATTCCATAAACTTTAAAATGTTGCAGCAAAAATCAGTCTGAATCGCCCAGACGGTACATTTGCACGCTGGTTAAAGTCTGCAACCATGTGGGATGAACTTGAATTTAAACTTTAGCAGTGTTGAAAACAGACTAAATAACTATACATACATGTATTTCCCCTCTGACCTCTCTTTGTCTCTCTGCTATGTAGAGTATTGGCAGATCCATGGATGAAGAAGGTAATTGCTTTGGTATACAATGACCTTATTCTTCCCACACAGATCCTCCACCTCTCGTTTTACTTCCTTTCCATTCCCCCTAGCAAAATAAAAAACAGCACACCACACATCCTGTGGAAGTGATTTGCTGTTCTTCACCACAGGAAAGTCATTAGCCAGCACTAATAATTAATACAGAAATAAATCACAGCTGTCTGATTGTCACCTCTGCAAACACGTAAATATTTGCGAGAAGCATCCTCAGCAAACACAATTTATTTTAAACCTGAATTTTCTCTTTTCCTGCTGTAAATTTCTAGTCTAAGTGTTAAGAATGCACACACAAACCAGGGCTGCACACACACAAAAAAAGCTAGAAAGCCATGATCTGCTTGTGCTTTTCATATAACCGAGTGAAAGAAAAAAAAAAAAGCACACACACACATTAACACACAGGTTCAAAGTCACTGCCTCTGTATGACAATTTAATGGTAGAGGTGGAAAGTGGAGCAGATCTGGCTGCAGGGCAGCACGGCTTACGAAGGCAGGTTGCAGCGCTGGTGTCGTGGGAGGGATCGGCACGGGGTCATTTGAGCCAACTTAATGCATGTCATTCGCTAAAGCCCGGACACTATGGGAGATGCGAGTCGGATACAGGCTGGAGATAAGGGAAAAAGCGGGTGTGTGTGCAGCGGCAGGCTCAGTAAAGCTGATATCAGCTTTTTAAATAATGAGTTTCTGCTGATTTACCGTCTAGTTGATTTTAAATTATTAGGCTTGTCATGCACTGAAGAAATCAATGTTTTTCCAATGCAGTTAAGTTGTTTATCATTTTAAAAAATTAAAGTGTCAAATCTAAATGAACTGCTTGACTGGTAGACATGGAAGTGACATGGAAGAGCGTTTCGTGAGACTAGTTTTTTCATAAAGGCCTTTAGTTCTTCTTCGTGTTTCTGATTAAGGGGAAGCAATGTGTAACGTAACAACATTGAAAAACTCAATAAAGTGACAAGAAAATAGAAAAATTTGTAGTAAAAGCAAAGCAGAAGAGCTTCATAAATGCACATCAGCAGGAGACTTGTCAGTTGTTGTTTGCAAGAACTAAAAGGAAACTGATAGAAACAGACCTTACAGTTGCATAAAAGCTGGGAAAGTTGATGAACTTTTACTGGCACATTCTTATCTACATATATTTTAAAACTAACTATCTTGTCAAAGATTAATCGGAAACCTTCCTGCAGTATATAAATGGATGGGTCTATGTACACGCTTGAAAGACTTTAACATGTTTTGCTGCCAAATACTTAGATAGGAGAGGCATCTGTTGACTCAGTCTCGCACCGCGAGCCATTCAGAGTGCCGAATCCACATGGGACGGCCTGCAGAGACTCATTGCTGGCCGGTGTCAGAGTGATGGTGCTAAATTAAGTGAAAATGTGAGATAAAGCTGTGAATGTAAAACCTCCCAGTCCTCCCCCTGCTCTGTTTCTCTTACACACAGCGCTCTAATCCCATTTGCCAGTCTCAGAACAGGATTACCAGCGCCACAGAGCTCAGTAACCAATCACACGCTTTCTTTGATCCATATTCCCTTCCATCATTGAGAGCATGGACTAAAAAACACATAAACTGTTTCAAACTTCAGTTAATTATGGTTTGGGACATTTCACCAAGACAGATATTTAAGCAGGTTATGCATTTCTATTAATGTAAGACAATTTGCTGAAAGAACATGACATTTTTGCAGGTTTTTTTGCAGGTTTTTCTCACATTTGAAGCTGTATTTTAAATAAAAATCAGTTCCTGTTAATAAAGCTGTAATTTATCATTTGCGCTTGGTCTCTCAGACGATCCCCAGTGTACAGTCTTCAGTGTTTCCCTCAAGGACATTTATAGTGCATTGCATTCAGACAAGACAGGAGCTCTAACCCAAGCCCTGTGGCTGAAGGGGTGGTCTTCCCCTTTCACTGATTTTATAACCCAGCTTGCATTAATTTGAATTCATCTCACACATCTTCACTAGTAGACCTGAAGCTGACTGACACTCGGTACGCTTGATGTGCTGCACGAAGATGTTTACATATAGATGGATATGATCCTGCATTTCCAAGAGGTATTTTTGAAAGTCAAAATGAGCTTGTTTATGATAAAAAAAATACATACATATATAGACTTCTGAAAACGATGCTGCACATTTTTAATTGTCCATAAAAAGTAAAAGTCTATGTGACTTATAGTTCTGGATAAAGGCAAAAGGAGCTTTGATGAATGAAGGTTTTAACATTTTTGTGGTATATCGTACTTTTTTTCATGTACTTGCAGAAGCAACACATTTTTCCAGACAGTTTATGAAAACTACAACTCTCCTGTGGGATGACATTCCAGATCCCGCCAGCACAATCAAATCCCAGAGCAGAGAAATTCAATTTGCAAAAAGAATATCCACCTGTAATCTAAAGGTCGTTAGAAAAAATACCACTATTATTATCATTATTATTATTATTATTATCATCAAGACTGTTATTACTTCCTTAAACATTAAATTTGATATATTTCTGGATTGTCTTCTTTTATCCCTGTTGGAGTTACCAGTTTTGTGTCGTCAAAACGCGCCAGCTGCATTTCAGCTTAAAAAAAGATCTTACAATTAAACAATCATAATTAATCTGTGTGAAAATAAGTTCATTTTAAAGATTTAAGTATAATATCCACCTTTTTTCCCTGCGCAAACAAAATAAGATTTAGGCGCAAAGTTCTGCCCAAGTGACTATTTAGGTGTCAAAATGAGCAGGTACCCGCGCACTGGTGTGACCTGGCTGCTGTGACCCTGATGTTAAGCATCAATCATTGCGCATTAGCTGTCAACACCTGCACGAAAAGAAAAAGTTCGCAGCGCGCACCTGCACTCGATCGATGCCGGAGAGATTCTCCAGATAAAGTGAGCGAGAAAGGCAAAAAAAAAAGAAAAGAAAATAAAAGAAAAAGAAACTGTCGCGTCATTAACATTGATCGATTATGCATCTTTACAACTTTGGGGAAATAAAGGAGCAGAGGGCGGAGGGTGATGGCAAGTAAGCACATTATGTGAGTCAGGCAGCACTGAAGCACCGACAGTAAACATCCCTGTGAGCGACCGCCGCAGGAAACCTGTGTCCACAGAATACTAATTACAGCATAAGCGATGGGACAAAAAAAAAACGCACAGGAAACCTAAGCAGAGCAGAAATGAACTGATGCGCAGAGTGGGAATGGAAAAACTCCAAGCTGCCTCTGCGCTTTGATATCTATCAGATTTACTCACCCAAAGAAGAACTTCACCAGAGATGGTCTCTGCTTGTAAAAGTTGAGCTTTTTTTCTGTCCACGCAACACATTGAGAAAAATGACTTTTGTCAAAACGAGGAGTTAAAAAGTTGTCATGATAAAAAAAATTAGTCCTGGTAGGCGAGCTTGTCTGCTGGAAATCAGCCGCTGAATCGCGCGTGAATGTTCACCCTTCGCGAGGATGTGGCGATTCTGATTTACCCCCCCACCCTCCACTCCCGTCCCATCCCCTCCCCCCATCTCTTCCTCTCTCACTCCTACTCTCGCTCCCTCTTCTTTCCTGCGCAGTGCTGTTTCCTCTGTGCAGGGAACCCCAGCTGCAGGGCTCGGGGTATGTTTCTACATCCCTCTCGTTCAGGCAACAGGGGACAGGAACAGTAGCGGCGCGGAGTCGGAACGCCGGACGAGACGGGGAAAGGCTCTCATCTGAGCCAAATCCTCACGGATTGGAGAGGATGGAGCATATCGAAAGAGTTTGACCAAAATAAGTTGGCGAGGCGGGAGCCAGAAACACACGCGGCGCTTTTGGCAAAAGGAACGAAGAACCGAAATTCAAACCTGCCAAGTTTTTGGCAGCAGATGGCATGTGTACTGTTAAATGAATGCCTTGGTGGTGAGAAGAAAAATCAATGCAAAAATTCTTGACATCTTTAACCAATGAGAGGAATCCTCCCTCCATCCCATCACCTTGAGAATTAATTAAATCCTGCATGAGGCGTGTTAAAACTTGTATTTTACTCAGCTTTGTTCACACTGAAGTCCTTTGGCTTCCATGTTTTTTTTTCTTTCCTCTCCCTCTTTTAGTCATTTCCAGCTCAACTCACACTTAAAAATAAACAGTATTTAACATTTAATGGAGAACTTCTACGTTTGTGCACCAAGAGTTTTGTTTTTCATCCAATTAGCTGCAAACTAAACTTCCAGTGGTGACAGAAGAGTGCAGCGTGAGGCTGGCTCCTCCAAAACACAACACCTCCACACTCCCAGACCTTTGAGACCAACCAGTATTAGTTAAATGCCTAATTAGTGACAGCAAACATACAGTATGTACCAGCCTTTTCGATTAATAGTGTGTTTTCCTAAAACCCTGACAGGTTCTTCAAATTGGTCTTTGCTGTTTGTATCTGAGCAGGTGGTTTACACATTTCTTACATGTTTTTTTTTTCTTTTTTTCTCACTTTAAACACCTGTTTTTGGATTCATTTTCATTTTAGAGTCATTAGGCTTGGATGAATGATCTCCTTTGTGTTTTTCCTCCATCCTATTTGCATTTTGGAGACAGTTGCATTACCTTTGGAGACAAAAGCACGGCTCCTTTTGTCTCCTCTGCTCTGCCATTTAGGAAGGGAGCACTGACCCAAACTAATAGAAAGAGCAGCCTCTGTCTGTCATACCTGGAAGAGCAGCTGGCAAAGTTGATATTCAAGAGACAGCGAGGTAAAATAAACTACTGAAAAGTGTAGTAGGAAAGGATGAATAGTGCTTTTGGACATGAAGGCGAAGACAGCAAAGAGAGGAAATTTAAAGTGGGATCATGTCAGAACGATAAAAGGGCCGAGTGTATATCTGGACTAAATATGAGCTCGGCTTAAAGGATGTATGAAGAGTGCTGAGGGAGAGAGAGTGTGCGATAATAGAGGAAGAGGTGAAAGGGAGGAGAAGAGGGAGGTTTATCACACGAGAAGGGGGAGGAGGGGTCCGCAGCAGTTCAGCGGTGAGAGTTATTTAATTGGAGAGTGACATTGGGAGCTTGGCTCGTCAGCTCTTCCCCATCAATCACGCCCGGTCAGGAGATGCCTGAGGTGATGTGCCCCGCATCCCACTCCCCCTGGATCCCGCAGCCATTTAACCGCAATGCCACCATTACATCTCCTCCACCTTTCCCCCAACAGCCACACCCTCTCCCTGACACGATGCTCTGACCTCCATTCACCTGGCCTACAGTTATCTGCTCCCCAGCTCCCTGCCATGCGGCTTGATGGGTCTTTTTGTTCAGTTAACAAGAAAAACAGTAAAGGGATACTGTAGGAGTTGATGGAACATTGATGGAATATGACCTCCAAGGACAAAAAGATATTTCTTTTTTTTTCTTTTTTAGGTCTACAGAACATTCGTATGGTGAATCGCGAAAAAAAAATGGTACAACGAGAAAATTAATTCATTTGTGAGGAAACAAGTCGTGCGTATTTGAGTCTGCAGAGAGTTTTGTGTCATTTTCTTTTTATGTGGATTGAGATGTAATGACGTCATTACCTTGAAAAGCTTGAAATTCAAACTTTTGGAGTTCAGTGACAGGCTATCATGAAAGCAATCAATTATCTTTTAATGTAAGAAGTTAGCCTTCTTGTGGAAGTGCCTAGACCTCAGCATCAACAGGTGAAAGGCCAAACCTCTTCTTTTGTAGATACTGTCAGTGGGTCATCCAGTTTCCCATACTGCTGTTGCCGCTTTACAAGAAAGACCGAATCAAGTTCAATCAAGTTTTCTCACTCTGTTCCGAAAAACAAATGCAGCTTAAGTTTTTCCAGTGTTTCAGTCTTCATACAAGGGGTTACTAAATTCATCCTCATCCTGCACTGTTTTCTATAGTTATTGCGCTTTTCTATCTGCCACCCCTTCATGATTAATTTCTTTGTACTTTACTCACATTGTCTAAAATTTTTAGCTAGCAGTACATGATATCAATGGTTTGGTCTAGATGTTACAAAATTCACCATTATATGAAAAACAATACAAGTCCGCACACCAAAGGATGCTCCTGATGAGTTTGATAAAGTGACGTTTGAGGCTATGGTCTGAAGAAGGGCCATGAGTAAGTTTAGCTCTCAAAGGAATAACTGTGGATAGAGTAAGCAATACTAAATTTGCAGGTTCTCCTGAGTATTTTCCCATACTAGCAAACTTTCATTACTGTTTATCCATTTCTCTATTGCACCACTTCAAACTATTTATGTATAACAAATCATTTGCCCCTTTTTTGTTATCAAAGCATTGTACCCCAGCTTTTCTGATACTATAGCATATAACTAAATTCTTATTCATTGTTTTCAGCTATACTGTTTATGTTAGATGGTATTATTTTTACTAACTATAGATTGTATTAGTAGTTAAATTAACCATCTGACAGTAGCTGAAGGCCCAGGGAATCTTCAGATGTTTTCCAGTATGCTGTAAAATCAAAGATAATGTAATCATATGTAAACAAAAATGCTTAGACTACAGCCAACCAGAGTCTGAACCTGAATGCAATCTGTGCAGGGGACTAAAGACAGAGAGAACTTGCAGCTGCTTTTAAACACCAAAAACGTATAGGCTGATCTTGGATATAAATGTTAGAAAAAATATATACCTATGCCTCAATTTCATACTGTACCATTTTTATTTCTCAGTCCTTTCCATACTGCATTTATGTAATTTGCAGCCAGAGGAAATCCTATTGGTAAAATAAAGATTCTTGAAAATGTGAGCTAAATGTGAAAAAATAGCAACTAGTAACAACATGAATTAACTGTGGCTTGTATGGTAAAATTACTGCAGAAACACAAAGTTTCTATTTCAAGTTATTCTGCTTTACTTACTGTCTTTGTAATCATTCTTGCTCCTGTTTAAATTTTTTATCCACTCATTTATTCTTTAACACCATTCATAAAACTCTTGACAGACTAATCCGAATTATAATTTTTGGCCAACTTTCTTCTCACACTTGCTGTAAAAGAATATATATATATATATGTATGTATCTATTCATACATACATGTATGTATCTATAAACACACTGATACTGTATATGGGTTGGCATTCGTAAGTTAAAATTAGCGATTAAATTGATCGTTGATGTTTACTGCTGGTTGATCTGAAACAGTTGACATTAGGTTTCAGTAACTGCCATTTACTGTCATTGGCACAGATGATTACACCACTGACTGGCCAATTTTATCTCCAAACAAGGTATTGATTTCCCCAGTGGACGTTTAAAGAAAACATGTTTCTGTTCTCACAGCTAAAGAGCTGTCATAACATATGTTAGCTTTATGGGAAGCACAGTCAGACACATGAACAGCAGCAAAACAGTGTCAGGTATTTTCAGTCTCTTCTACAAAACAATAGGAAAAAAAATCATTAATCAATTTGTTTGATTCTGCTTTGCAAGGTTTAAAAGATCTCTGAACTGTAGCACTGGCAGAATAACAACACAGCTTATGACCTTTTTCACCCTCTGATCTTGTAGCGCAGCCTTTTCTCCATCATCGTGCTGAATTCCTTTTAGTATTTGTGCTATTCCATTTGATTCATTCTTCACTTAACAATGGCAGCAGGACTGTTGAACACGAGTTATACTTGCATTTAATTGTTGTCTTTATGCCATTTTAAGTGTTTGTGTTTATTGATTTTTTTTCTATTGAGCTCAGACATTTCAGGGCCAGTAATTTTCTCCCCTAGGCTCCACCGTTGTACGTTATGCATCCCAGACAATATGTGAGTTTGAATTTCAGTGCATTTTAAGTTCGTGAGGAGAGAGCTGGGCATCAGACACAACAGAGAGGCCTTGATGTTCAAGAGACGAGACCAGGATGCTGACGCCCCCCCCCCAGACTCTGGCACTGCAACCAAAATACAAAGACTAGACTTGGTTGCAAATACAGCAACAAAACATTTCTGCGCCCTTTGAGAAACATGGATTTGGGCAAATCTTCCAGCGAGTATTGAGTGATTACATTTTCATCAGATGCAATGTAAGAAGGTCGAAAGATCAAGTGAACTAATGGATGACCTAATCATGGGGGATTGGCCGTATCGATTCAGATGGTCATATCCTCATTGTCTATCTGGCCACAGACGCTGGGGGCGGATACATTCCCCCACTAACTAAAACCACCAAATTCAAGAAACCTTTACTGAGATTACACTAATTTAGCCCATACCTCTGTACTCCCTTGAGGGTTAAATAGATTATAGGCAAAGCAATCCTGCTGAGTTGCTGTTTAGAACTTGTCTTAAAGAGGGTTACACTTCAAATAATTTACTATAACAGTTTTTTTTATCCATCCTGCTCATTTTTTTAGAACATTGTATTTTTTCCCCATATTTCAGTACAAGGAGATGCTGCAGCTGACTGCGCCCCTGGATGCATCCAACACATATAAATTGTATCAATCCTCATTGATATACAGTGCGTTGAAAATGTTGTCATGCTTGCAGATGCAATATTGCACGCAAGCAAAATTATGACTTGGTGGTTGGTGATGCTGGCTGCCAACACTGCAGAGACCGTCATTCTTCAAGGACAATCTTTTGCATCTGTGAGAATAATCAATGTTACTGAAAGTTTGTCATCAAATTCTGGCATATTTCATATTGCAATATCACGTCAGCAGAGTAGATCCCGAAAATGTGTAACATCTTCCTTGAGAAGATCAGAGGAGAACATCTTAAAAGAGATGAGAAATATTGGGGTAAATAGTTGAGATTGCGTAGAGGCGCAGATAATAGACAGGTACAGAGGTTATTCTCAGTAATTTCCCTCCAGACTCGTCACAGCAGGTTCTGAAAGAAAAGCGTCTCGCTGCAGACAGACATGTTCATTCACCTCAGTTTGTGTCTACTGAGCCGGCATCCTGATCCGAATCCTAATGACCCACCCACTTGCTAGCATTTGTGTCAGAAAGCAGGAGAGCCATGGCAGCTAAGGCTGCGCTCTTAATCCACACTCAGATCTGCTAGGAAGGAATATCTACAAAAGGAAAACAACACAATCAGAGGAGATCGCTGTCAGCACATTCATATGTAGCAGGAGCTATTCATCTGTTACTGTATCAACAAATGAAAACTTTATTGGTAAATTATTTTAGAACAAATGGCTTTAAATATATAAGGGTGTTTTGGAGGGTTTTCTTTTTCACCCAACTTCGTTAATTTATTGCTTTATAGAGCCTTTAAAGGAGCTTTACCTGTTATTATTTTAATCTTTCAAGGAAAAATGGTTTCTACACAGTATATTATGTGGTGAAAAGGCAGAAGTCGAACTTACCCGTTTTAAGTCTATGAAAATGAATGACTTATTGATTGCACATATGTACAAGTCCAAGCCTTTTTATTTAGTGATAGCGGCTCATTTTAAAATGTTAAAATTTTGCAACTTCGGGATTCCCAAGGGGAACGCTCTTACTGGCTGATCGGAATCGGGAAGTAATGGAAGTCAATCCCATTGGTGGAGAAAGAGCGTCACGCCAAAGCTAAACAATTAGCCGTAAACCAGAAAAGCCTGGACTCTTACATATGCGCAATCAAAGAGTCATTCCATTTATGGATTTAAAAGGGGTTAGTCCGACTTCCCCCTTTTACCACATTATATTCTGTGTAAAAAAAACATATTTCTTAGAAAGATTAAAATAATATCAGGTGTAGCTGTAGAAAAGATGAAAAATCTAACATTTTACTTTATTTTATGGTTTGAATTGATTGAACAAGGCTCCATGGTGTTAACAGGGGAGACAGATAGACCATTTTCAGTAATCAGAAGTAATCGTTCTAACTTTAAACCTCCAAGACAATGAAAGAACACTTATAGTGGACATCTAAAGAACAAATGGAGAAATCTTTGTTCAGGAATTATTTGAATCTTTATATGTTGAAGGGGTCAGACCATATACAGCTGCTGAATCACACACCATTTTAAAGAGGCTCTATGCAACTTTGTCATAGCTATGCAACTTTGTCAAGCTGCTTAGATGTACTTTTTCTGCTGACTGACCCATTCTGATGAAAAAGCTGACATTTCCTCCGCTATCGGGTCTTCCTGTCCCATAAACTGCGCTTGCAGTTTTTCCCATTGATGTAAGCGTTTGTTTTGGTCTGGAAGTCTTGCGATGCACGAGACTACCACTATAGAGCAGGTCGTAAAATACGTTTGGACAGATATGCAAATTTCATCTGTGATTAGTTTTTTGCTTTTATCCTGCTTTGACAATTACTTTTACTACTTACCTTTGAACTCATGGTGACTCGCCATCGGCTGTTGAAAACAAACGTCTGTCGCCTATTTACGCTATGGAGCTCACATGCGCACTTGCATGGTGAACAAACCCAGAGTTACAGAGATCTGCTTTAAATTTTTGGCAGGTGAGATATGATTTACAAAGAAGTAACTAACGTAACTGCTTGATTTTGGACAGTGTGACGGGTTTGGTCTGGCCTTAGGCTTGGCTCCAGCCAAGGTTTACTTTGATACTTAACTTTAAACTTTATTTGGAGATTCTTTTTCACAAACCAGCCCCCCTGAACTCCAATCACCAAAACAACAGTATAATATAGTAATACACAGAACACAGCATGGCACAACATAACAATACTAAAAAGAAGACTAAAATGCGGACGCAGCATGCACCAGGAACCAGGAATCTTGTTGCTGTAAGGCAATAGTGTTAACCACCACACCATTGTTACCATATGCAAGTTGAATGTGAAGTCTTGACATAGCAAACAAGCTATGATATTTACCTCCGCCAAGGAGGTTATGTTTTAGCCAGCGTTTATTTGTTTGTCTGTCTCTCTGTCTCACAGTGTACAAAAGAATTCAAGAAGTTATGGACTGCGATGAATCTTCCAGGATAACTTGAAAATGATGCAAGGAACAATCAATTAGATTTTGGTGAAGATCTGGAAGAGATTACGGATTCTGGATCACTTTGAATTTTTCGTTAACATTGCAGTCAACGGAGCTTGGCGGAGGCTGCGCTCTCCGAGTGCTTTTGTAGTTAACAATGATACATGATTGGTGTACAGGCAGAGTTAAAATGTTGCCACCAACTATTAACAATTATAACTTGATATCTAATGTATAACATATAGATGCTTTGCAATTTCTATTTTATTCTAATTGAGTTCATGAATATTTTGTTATGACTGAGTATTAGGCACTTAGTACAGTTAGCTACAGTTGTAGATTTTACTATTTTGAGTGCAAGTCTAACCCTGAACTTCATAAACTCTATATCCAAAAACAAGAGTCAACAAGGACTAAGAAGGTGTTGCTGCATGATAATTTGTGGAGGAAAAGCACAATAAAAAGTTGTCATTGTACTTTACATTAACACATGGTATGGGTCAAAGGAAGTGCTTGAGGCTGCATATTGAATTGCTTCAGTTTTATTTCTGCTTTTTTTGTTGTATTTCCAGCACCTCAGATTTTGATTTAGAATTTCTATGAGGTGCCAAATGTTACGAGCTTTTTGACAGTAAGCCTTATACCAGCATATCACCCAGGTGCTTTCACTTCCATTGTATGTGTGTGTGTGTGTGTGTGTGTGTGTGTGTGTGTGTGTGTGTGTGTGTGTGTGTGTGTGTGTGTGTGTGTGTG
>JAVQJG010261985.1:0-13532 GCA_036024015.1 Craterocephalus amniculus
ATGTGTGAGAGGATGGATGGTGTGTGGGGGAGGATGGATGGTGTGTGGGAGGATGGATGGTGTGTGTTGGAGGATGGATGGTGTGTGTGTGGGAGGATGGATGGTGTATGTGTGGGAGGATGGATGGTGTATGTGTGGGAGGATGGATGGTGTGTGTGTGTGGGTGGATGGTGTGTGTGTGTGGGTGGATGGATCGTGTATGTGTGGATGTGTGATACGGATCTGCTGTCTGCTGTGTGTGAGAGTGAGGGAGGTGGTTTTATGGGTGTGAATGGATGTGTGGTGTGTGTGTGTGTGTGTGTGTGTGTGTCTGTGTGTGTGTGTGTGTGTGTGTGTGTGTGTGTCTTACTGTGTCAGTGTGGATGGGGAGGGGGGGTGCAGGATGGGTTCTCAGACCCTTGACATTACACTTCTCAGGTCCTGGAAGGTGTCAGATAATTAAGCTCATCTCCATCCACGACTCTATATGAAGGCATCCACACATCATACTTGTATCAGATATCATGGGTGCTTTGCTGTATATTCCTGCAGAAAACCAGCGTCCCTTTATGTTTCCACACTTCATCTATGAGGATGGATATCTCGTCGGGGGTAAAGGCTGGTGTGTACTTGCTATGTTTTTTGGTTGATTGCGCAACTTGTAATGTGTGCAGTGAACTTCCCACAGGGTGTTTTATGGATTGCCTGCATTATTAGAATATTAAATTCAGTTAAATACAATTTGGCCATTTTCAGACCAGCAGCAACTTATTAGTTGGAATATCAACGCTGTGGCTGCCGTCTGGGCTGAATTACCGGTTGTTAATCGATGCGCCTGAACTAGATTGCTTCTGTTAAGAAGATCTTAGAGCGCGTTCCGAAGAAGGACCTAAAGAACGCCACCAAGAAGGCGTCTGGGAAACAGTCATAACTTAGCGCTCCTTCTTTGGTAAGATCTTCTTTAGATCGTTCGTACATCTTAAGAACATTCTTATCTGGGAAACCCGGCCATTAGCAGTTCTTTATGCTGAACAAAGAGAGAGTAAGGTCTAGATCAGCATTGGTTTTCTGGGGTTTGGTTTTGGGTATCAAAACAAAAAAAACAAACTGTTTTCAATTGGACTCTCCCAGCATTGAAGATGCTTTAGTTGAATAATTTCCATTGTTTGCATATGTTTGAGAGCATGTCCAAGAAGTCACCTGACAGTAAGGCTGGGCAAACACGAAACGTCATTGCGATAAAAGATAAGTCGATAACAATGATAAAATATGGTTATTTTTAACTCGATATGGTGTGTTACACATCAGAAAGCTGTCAGGCGCCTGTCCGTCAGCGATCTTGGTCGTTCGCGTCTCTCTACGTACTCATTTTTCCATGCAAAGTCAATTAGTGTGGAAGTGAGGAGGGCGGAAGACCGGACAGAATAAAAAAGAAGGCAAAATGAGCAAATGTCAGCATGAGTGAAAATACAACAAACCTTTTGAAAAAACATGAAAAACTGGCACCCAAGCAACTACAATGAGAGCATTAAACACTGTGCCAAAGCCGCGGTGAGTCCGGCACATTTTGCTCAACATTCGAGCACTTCTGCTGCAACGGGCAGCTAAGCGTACCACCTAAGCAAGGACCAACTGTGTCCTCCTCTCTGCCATAACCCCATATGAGAAGCCGTCTAACAGAGGCAGAGATACTGTATAACCAGTGCTGTGTCGTATTGCTTATTTTTGATTTTTCTCATTCTTCTTTGACTCATGTTATTAAAATATTTGCACCAATTCTGAGTATTTTGCTCCACTTACTGTAGTCTGAGTCTTTGAGGGGTAATATATAAATAAAGAATTGATGTGCACTAGTTAAAAAATAGCATAGACTGGTGAACGTTCCACTAAAGTTTTTGTATAGAGTTCTACCTCCAACATTTAGAGATTTTATAAAAATCTGTTTTACAAAATCGTTTTTTTTCCCCTTTTATTTTATGAAAAATGTCACAGGACCTTAATTGTGACCAGTTTTTTTGCTTTGTGTTTTGTGGAGTAGTGTCTACCTCTACATACATTTCAGTATTGTTGTTACCACTACACAATATTTTTACTATAATATTTTTACATTAGAGAATTTCAAGTGTATACTCAAAAGTTTTGTCAATAAACAATATCCTAAGTTCAAATACAGAATCTTTATTCTTTCCCAGATGACAGGAAAATTGAATTGTATTTCATGATAAATACCAATATCGATAAATATGGGTAAAATTATCGTAATAATAATTTTTGCCATATCGCCCAGCCCTACCTGACAGTTTCCAGAAATGCTTAATGATGAAATCATAAGAACTAGAACTAGACTGCAAAATTAGGCCTTTCAGGAGCAGTGTCTTCTGTGGGAGAAAATAAATCCTTTGTGTTTGGTTTCAGGATGTGGATCTTTGTAGCCACTTCCCATTGACAAGAACGTATACAACTCTGGAGGAGAAGGGGGAAAAAAACAATTTCTTAAGTATGTTTACAAATGTTACCCCAACAATGCTGACATCCTTATTCCCTCATTGCTGTCATCTGGGTAAAATCACACCTATAGCTGCCAATCCAATCTTATTCCTTTTCAATGCATTTAATAAGAAAATTCTGTATATAGTATAAACTCTCCGGTGAAGGTGAGTGTCCTTCTTCTTGCCGACAGTTAATTACAGTTGAAAAATGATGATGAATGACATGTCTTCTGTCACATTCTGCCTTGCTGGCTATGTAAGTAGAGCAGGGTAGCATGTATTATTTGCACCTTGTAAAAAGCTCCTGGTAAGCATGCCCAAGGGAAAGGAGATCAGTGGTGACCTTGAGTCTAACGCTAGATAAAGATCTTTTCCATATTCATTCCAATCCGGAAACCATGACTAACCAATCATTAAAAAGCTTATAGATTTGGCATCCCTAAGCCTCCTTCATTTCTCATGCAGCCAGTGATAATGTGGATACTCAACTTACATGTTGCTCTCCAACTGTTTTCCAAATACAATTATCGAGGTGCAACTTAGAATTATCACCTTTCATCACTGTGCTAATTGTTCCCCATCTTTTCCTGGTTTATTGCGTAGAAGTGCCGGACTGACTGCTCACACAATTAATGAAAATGATCTGAAGCGATTATACTACACCACCACATGTTTAGCCACTGTTAATAATGCATGAACAGTCTGTTAGTATGTAGTTTGCAACAATCAAAGGTCCAAACATGTCTTAAGGCCTATTAAAGTACTGAAATATTTTTGCTGTTATCCAGTATGTGTTTTAGGCTGCGACTACAAATTGTGATATTCAGTTGGGTGGAAGTTTACAAATAAGTTACCATTTTAAATCAAAAACATTTCCTCACACATCCCTCTCTTTTGTTCAAATCTCAAAGTTTCAAAGGCACAGAAATGATTAATTTCTCATCCTTGCAGTCTTTCCAGGAACCCAGAAAGCCTTTGAACAAGTTCAATACAGTCAACTTGTCAGTTTTCGAGACGAGAGCAGATTGAGGGTAAAGAGCCTCGGGGGTAATGGGATGAAGTCTGTTGCCACATTGTTGCAACATGCGTGGGATTCCCAAGGGAGGCTGGAAATGGAGTCAGGACACTGCTCCTTCCTGACATCTCATGCCCACATGCCACCGCCTTCACATCCCCCCCCTCTGTGTTTGATGTCCAAATTGAGCTCTGCTTCATCGCCTTCATAGCTGCCTCCCCCCTGAGCTCCCCCTCTCACCGTGTCTCCCATCGTTCTCAAAGAGGAGATGTTGAAACTATGTTTAAGCTGATAAACTAGCTTGCTGATACATGGAACTTACTTTGTGCTGTTAGAAATGGAGTGTTATCTGACCGTACCATTTTCTGACATGATCAAGCTCAGCGACATGGAAACAAGCTACACTAAGCTGCAAACACTTGCTGAAATTTCAGACAGGAAACACGTCACATTAATGGTTCATTTATTTGTAAAAAAAATAATAAATGGAATTCATTCATTAAGACTTTCTGTTTATTTTCATCTTTTTAGTTTCATTCAGTTATGCTTGTAAAAGTGACAGGAAAGTCCATGGTGTGCAGGTAATATTTGCTATTTGCACAGCATTGGTCCTCACTGAGACACTGTTCTGTCACAAGAACATGTCATATTGCCATAACAATTCAAACTGGTGTGCAGAGTTGCTTTGGCTGAAAAAACCAAGTCATACCTCACATTTTCTGTGTTTTCAAGATGTAGTAAATTGCATAAACCATAATTGTAAATTATTAAATATGTACATACACCTGGCCCTAGGCTGCTGTTTTTTGTTTGGCAGTATTCATTTGATATGTTGACAATCATAATACATTTAAAAATGTCTTGGCTGTATTTTTTTTGTTGTTGTTGTTTGTTTTTGCTTTTACAGTATTTTGTAACCATGTACATTAACATGCAAATTGGTTATAATCCTCTGGATTTTGGCAGGTAAGAATGACTTAGGTTAAATTTTTGGGATATTTATTGAGTGCGAGAAGGTGGCAGGTTAATATATGATTTTTGTTTTTTTTGTCTTTCTAATTTTTATGAGCACAAGTGTTTAACTAATGCAGCACAGGGTTTAACTTTGGGCTTCCCTCCACACTGCCATACAGGACACAGCTTTAGCAAGTGAGATATTTTTTCCGCTGCAGGTTATGTTGTGCAAGGGTGGAGAACACAGCTGAAACCAGGGATAACGTCCCTTTTATTTTTTTGTATCTAAAAAAATACAGATTTTTAATGATTTTTTTCCCCCAACGTAATATGTACACATTTAAGACTACAAATTTAACACAAACAAACCCACAGCAACAAAAACAATGACAGCACCTCATTAAACAAAATAAAACTCAAAGTAATGTGCAAAATTACAAGACTGCATTACTAAATGTAAATAAAACAAATTATGTTGCAAATTGTGTTAATTTCTATTCAGATCCTGTGAAATGGTATTACCTTTAACAGTAATTCTACCTTTATCAAGCAAATCTAAAATTTCATTTGCAGCATGAGATAAGACCGGTTGCCAGATTTGAAAAGTAAAAAGTTGTCATCCTTTCCTTTTAGAACAGCAGACCGATTATCCAGTGGCAAACCTTGCAAATTTCTCTATACCACTGTGTTTCTGACGAGGGGTTATCTTTAATCCACTGAAACTAAATCATTTTGCTAATAATAGTAATTTCATTACAAGTGGATATTGTTAGGGATTAAGATATAAAATTTTAGGAGAAAATTCGCAGACACTGCCTCATCAAGTGACAAGTTCCTCACTACTTACAAATTCTACACATGGGACAAATATATCCATATGCATGTTGCATCTATGGAGAATTCGATATTGGCTTCCATTTTACTGATTGCAAAACTTTTTTTTTTCTTTCTAAGAAAACCTTGGACCACCCTTCTAGTGTTTGTTGGGTTCTTAGGTCCTTCTTACATGTGCTAGTAATTTTGTCAATTTAATAGTGGTCCAAGCATTGAAACTTTTGATCAAAGAGGGAAATACATTTTATTTTAATGTTTGAAATAAGGAAAAGACTTTCAAGAGGGCCCCTATTATACTCATCATTAGGAAACTTACAAGCAGTATAAAATGTTGTATTTGTAATTATGCAAAAAATTGAGTGTGGCATATTCCATAGTCTGAGGAGGCTGCAGGAGAGTTGTCTCTGCTTCAAACAGGTTGCCAAATGTTTTAATACCTTTTGCAAACCATTTATTAAACACTCCTTTCCCTTGACCAGGAAGGAACCAAAGGTTATTAATTATAGGTTGAAGGGTGGATGAAAAGCTACAATTTGGATATATCATCCAATCCTTTTTTGTGTTAAATACAACTGGATTTTTTTTTTCCCCTGCAAAGCTTGAATTCAGTTATATATTGTTTGAGCATGTGAGGCCCAATTTTAGTACTGAAGGGTTGGAAGTGCTATTCCGCTCTATGTACAGGGAGTCACAGGGTTTTCATTTTCACTCTTGCATTACAATGCCATAAATACCTGAAAATAAACATTTCAATGTAATAAATTGTGGTCTTTGTAATATGAAGAGGGAGCATTTGCATCAAGTAAAGAAACATTGGTAACATACAGTATTCATCTTAATGAGACTCACTCTGCCCATTAAAGATTTGGGTTAATCCATCCATTGATTTAAACCATTTTTAATTATAATGATGATGGTTTGTCAAATTGTACTTGTAAGCATGATTAAGATTTGTAGATATCCTGATTCCAAGGTTAGTAAACCTAAATGGTGTCTACTTAAATGGGAAATCTAAAGGCTGAGTAAAGGTCCCCAAATGGAGAGCTTTTAATTTCTCTTGATTAATTTTGTTACCTAAATCTTCACAAAATTCATTTTTAAAAGAAAGAATAAAAGAATTGAACATTCAGGGTTTTTGACAAAAAACATCACATCATCTGTGTAAAGTGGGATTTTGTGTGCCACGCCCGCTAATTCATCTGTAGTAATTTCATTATGGCGCCTAATCATGCCATAATGGCTCCAGGGCCAGGGCAAACAGGACCAATTTTTATGCACAGCAAACTGAATCAAATAAATCCCTAATAAAGAACAACAGAGAAGTAGAAATGGTTCAGGGCAACCGTTTAAAAGAATGTTGTGCAAGTTCGGCAAAAACATATTTGCTGTGTTATTGTGTCCTTTCCTTTTACTGCAAATGAAAACAGTCATAACAGTGTCATATCAAATTAAAGAACAAATAAAGGAAATAATGCAGTGAAGGAAGGGCCAGAGGTATGTACTTTTATGTGTTAACATGTGGTTTGTGGGTTATATATCAAAGGGTTGGGTCCAGTTTTGACTGTGAGATAAAGATTCAAGGTCTGGTTTGGTAATTATCCTAATGGGTTCAAGTGGGTGTAGGTATGTTAAAGTGGACCCATGCAGGACTCTACGCTACAGTTATTCATCTTCCATCTAGAGGTACAACATCGCAGCAAAATGTTGTTCAGGGCTGGATTTTTTTTTTCAAAACTTGGATGATATTAACTTTTGACATTTTTACTGAAATCTGTAATTTTTTCTCCAAATCTCTAATTTTTTCTTCCCGAAAGAACACCTTTAATGAAATACTAATCAAAAGCTTAAAGAGGCACTAGGGAACTCTAAGGGACGTGCCCCCATATGACCGTTTAGCATCTGTCTTGCATCCTGCTTGTATCGTGAGCTAAATGTCACTGTGCCATCAAACAAGTCCAGAACACAGACTTTTAAGGTCAGAGAGTTTCAAAGTGCAACATTCGAACCAACGTGTTTTAAACTGAATACGGACTGATTTGAAGACAGCTCTTCAAATTAGGTCCTAGAATCTGAGGGGATTTTGCAGCTTATTCTGGGAAGACAGCAGTATATTTAAATGATTTTCCCATGTATAACTTAGAAGCAGAATGAGTTTATTCACTGATGTAGATCAGCAAATAAGTTGGGAGACCATCCAAACAGAACATACACTGTGAAATGGCATTTTAAAGTAATATCTGGCTTGATTCTGAAGAAAAGGACAAAACATTGTTACCGTTTGCTGAAGTTTTGCTATGGAGGAAAGATAATAATTTTTATACTTGAACACTGACTCAGTCACAGCACTGATAGTAGGCCTAAGGATGCCAACAAAGCAAAGCTTGTGGATTCTTTGTTGATATTAGAATATTTTGAGTTGGTTATTTTGACTTAATAGGCTTTTGACGTTACAACTGCTTCTTAAAAAAATGTGTTTGGGGCATACTGTTCAACCGTAAGCATCCTACAAAGAAAAAAAAGCCATTTTATGAACAGAAGTTGGTGACAGTAGAAGCAACATTCTTGGAAATTCAAAGCAACACCAGTAATAGCATGCTTTTCATCCCTGCTGCTAGTTGCTGCTGGCTAAGTAGTCACAGTTTTTGCCTCAAAATTCGCCTCATTGGTCAGATGAGCCTCCACACATTTCACTTTGAAATGAGAGCAGCAGAGAGATGGGCCTACTGCTGTTACAGGTATATTATCCAGCACATATGTGACCACAGTCATTTTCATTACCTTTACATGAACAAATACAGAAAACAAACCTATCACTGTTTTAGCTGAACTGACTAAGAATTAGCAGAATTTTATTTGTTGAAACATCCATGTCAGTTCAGCTGGAGTCAAAATAGACAAGACTTCCTGTCTGATGTGCCTCTTTTCTCGCCTCATTTGATACCTTACCCCTGACTGCCTTTGTGAGTGTTGGTTAAGCGCTCGCTGCAGTCGGTTTCGGTGTGGTTTTGGCACCACTGTGTCCCACACTTGGTAGGGACGGGAAGGATCGGGGGTGGTGTGGCAGGGACTGTTGGGGTTATGGGGGTGGTTGAAACAGATTGGTTGATATCACACTCTAGCCTCTGGGGAGATAAAGGACTGGGAAGTGTGGTTGGTGTGCATTTGTGCGTGTATGTGAGACAGCAGGAGTGAGTGGGTGGGTAAGGAATTGTGGGAAATACAAAATCCTCAGATTGCTGAGTTTGGACACCATGACCCCACACTGACCCCCATTTCCTGACTCAATTGCCTCAGCATGAGCTGGGATTTCCATTTCACACCACTGCTGCTGCTTCTCTTCCTCACAATCATGTGGACTCATGTGGGACTCGATGCCACTGACATCTCTATAGTCATGACTAAATAATGACGAAGAGTCAGCATGTAAGCCTCCTCCTGTGATCCGTAGTAGATAAGTCTACATTTATTGAATTGATTATCAATCAAACATGTAACAAGGCTATACACCCACTTGGTTACTTACAGTTGTTGCAAACAAAAATGCTAATAGTATTGTCAGTACTCGAACTTTTGAGTTCTTTCAAGCATTGAGAACAATTTTCTTCATCCTTTACTATGCGCTTGTAGCCATTAATATCAGTCATCACAGACGAAATCACGGATGACGTCACCTCCTGTCCATCGAAACTATCCTTCAACATTGATCATCAAAGAATGAAAGCATCAACGGCTTTCAAATCAGCTTTTTTAAACTGTCTACAATTAAAACTTATTTCAAAGACCTATTGTATTACTTTATTTCAAAACTTTATTACCTCCAACAAGGCGCAGAGGTTAGATTTTTGCCAGTGTAAGTTTTTCTGTCCATCTGTCTCTCCATCTGTCTGTCAGTCTCCCCATTAACAACTTAACTCAACAAGTAATGGACAGATTTTGATTAAATTTTCAGGAAATTTCTGATACAGTATAAGGAACAAATTTAAGAGGTTATCCGGGTCGCTGACTGGATCCTTCAACACTAGAACAAGTACAAAAGCAGCAGTTAGGACTCATAATTCCACTCATTAACCACTCATGATGCCACCTGTGAAGTGCACCCACCTCAACTGATGTTTGAGCAACAGAATTTCTAGGTCAGCTTTTCTTATCTTACAATCAATATATCAGTTCCTCGTCAATTCCTCATCAGTTTTCTGTATGTTCTTTAGCAGATTAACTATATACAACTCCTTCACTGGTAACTGGGAAACACCTGAGCATTTGAATTTAATAGTTCTTCATACATTGAATGTGGTATTGATCAAAAATCTCACTGTATCACGCTGTGCTGTGGAAGTTAATGGGCCCTCCTGCTTGAGCTGTCCAGCCATGGCAATACTTCACTTCAGAGCACATTTAAAACCAAGAATGTGAATGGGTAGAGCAGAAACACAATACATGAATCCAGTGTTGTGCCTGAACGAGTTCATTGAACAATCGTTCATGAACTCGTTCCTGTGAACGCTGGCCTTTCTTTTTTCATTCTTTCTCTTTATTTTTATTCTACCCCAGATGTGCACCGCAATCCAGCCGTGCCGTGGTTTTGTTCCAACCCCAACAATTTTGTCAACTCAGACCGGCAGCACTGGGGATGATGTCAGACAAAGCGGGCCGCAGCTTCTGACATGATCCCAGACGCGAGCAGCGGCTGTTTGTAGGACCCATGAGGGAAACAAATGTTGTACCTCAAACTGTAATTTAAAAAAAAAAAATCATTTATCTTTCATTGGAAGTCACATCACATTTTGTTAAATGCATTTTTTTCTAACTTGTTTGGCTAAAATAGAGAGAATGTTATGTTATAGAACTTTACTAAAGTTGATATAAGTAGCTGCAACATTCAGCCTAAATAAATAAGAAGCCAAATAGCCCTTTCCTACGTGGATCATCACTGATCTTATAAAGAAATTATTTCAAGATAGATGCTCAGTAGTTCTGCTGCCTTCACTGATTTCATCCTGCTTTTCAGTTTGAATTATAATGAAACATATTATATGAAACATGCGAGGTGCAACTCTGTTGTGTTTTCTATATATCAACAATCTCCCTCATTAACACTGTGTTATAGTCTGGATTTCGCCTGTAAGGCTCCATTTAAATCTGGAGTCATCTTCAACAAAACTGTAAAGTCCAAGTGTCAAGAGTTTCCAATCCTAGAGTAAGTCAACTCAGAGTTCAGGGATAGACTCAAGAGTTTGTTGAACCTCCTACCTAGAATACCCCTCTGCTGAACAAACACTTAACTTGGATTTTTTTTCTTTCAATTTCATTACAAAATCTTACTTGCAAATGTAGTGGGATAAGATACACACATGTTTAATCAACCAATTAATGTGTGCCATACAATATATTTGAGGAAGGTGGGAAAAATTGTCAGTACGATCTCTAAACACTCCTAAACACACAGTGTGGCTTCTGCTATCACAGGTGAGCCTCATCTTCCCTTCAGTTTCTGATCTGCTCCGACATTATGTTCATTATTGCTTCACCTGCATTTTAGGTCCTGTATTGGTTAGCTGTCTCCAGTTAGGCCTGTTAGTACAGTGTTATCATTTATTGAGGGTGCTTATGTGACGCTAAGTTGGCCCTTTTTGGTAAAAGCTGTGCAAGTGTTAAGATTACAACTGGGAGCCTGGGAGAATACCTATCTGGAATGTAGCTTTCACTTAACCTCTTTGCATTACAAAACTTTCCCTATCCTATGCCTCTCACCAGCTGTAGGCCTACACTTCTGTTAAAAACTGCCACTATGTCCTCAACAAGGAAGCCCTGTTTAGTCTGGAACCCCTGCTTTTCTCATTCAGTTTTTTTGGTTTTCCTTACCTAATGAATTTTATTTTTTGATGGAACAAGTCTTCTCCTATTAGTATAACAAACTTGTTTGTCCTTTCCTAAAAAGCTATATTGCTTGGGTGCAACACCCAAAGTGCTGTTGACACCGAATGCTACAGGCCCTTAGCGGCCCTGGGTTATTATCAGGACCCACTTGCCACCGAAGGAAAATAGATGACCCAGTGGGTAGTTATGTTAGTTGCATGATTTATTGCACTGATAAATGAGGAGTTGCCTTGCCATTGTAGATGGTTGGTCATCAGTGTTGACATACTTGTTGGCTTAGTAGCTGTTTTCAGAAGGACTGTACCCTCCTGCTATATGATAGGAATGGAGATAGGCCATAGACTGTTTCAAATGATTGCCTTCAAGGTAATTGCATAATGTAATCATATTATTAGCTTTTAGGATATGCTCAGCCAAAATCAAAGTGAAACTTTTCTATAAACAACAATGTCTTTAACTGGTTAGGTTTTGGCAGATACATGTAGGTCTTTTTAAATAGGAATTAGATTTTTTTAAAGGATATGGGGTAGGATTGGAACACATTTTTTGTGATTTCACCACCATCACATGGCATTTTGACACTCACCATGCAGTCACTCTCACATCAGCTAGAGGTCACATGTTCTCTGCAGATGACTGTAGGCAAGTAAGTCTGGCTGTGACCTGCAGTTAGACCATCCAACTCTGCCTAAATCCAACTCCACCCACATCTAATTTGACAGATTGGGGTTAGTGTTGGGCCAGCTTCATTCTGGGAGCATGATGTCTGTGTGTTTGGTGCGTGTGGAATCTCCTGATCTCCATAGCCATGGATCAAGCAATAGCTGAGTGCTTTCTAGAGTTTTGACAAAGTGCCTATTTGTTAAGTACATGAGGAAAGTGTTAGGCTAGTGTTTCTCAGCAAAGTACACAATAAGGAAATGTTTTGGTCACCATATGGACAATATCCGCAACAGTACTTCATTGTAGTTTTATTGTGTAGAAAGCATGTCAAAAACATGGTAAATGCAGCTTAAAATGTAGGATTTTCAATATTAAATTTTGCCAGAGGCAAGAGACATCCATGCCATGTCTGTATTGGTCCTGCAGCAACAAGGTATTGATGGCAACAAAATCATGCAGGTGTGAAGCAGCAGTTCAGCAAAACACGTGACATATTTCCTATTAGTCAGACTTTAAGATCAGTCCAACTAAGTCAAAAGTTACAGTAAGATCAAGAGGGCATGACTTAGATTTAGGTTTCCTCAATTGTCCTTTAAGAAACAAACATCATGCAGTGTACATTAAAAACAAAATTTTGATTTCAGTGGTACACAGAGCAGCAGATATATCAAAAGTTATTTTCCATAGTACTACAAGAAACTAATTTAAAAAAAAAAATGTTTGTCTTGCTTTTTTGTTCTGTAGTGAACCTACCTACTCACTTCTCTATCAACAAATCCCTATATTTCTCTTTTATCGGGTTTCTCTTTTAAGACAATCTGTCTGAATCAAAGGAAGTTATTTCATATTCAGCATAAAACAACCTGTCTGTGTTGGTAAGGCTGTATTATCTGTTTTCCTTATGTGTAAAAGTTCAGATTGAAACTGACCTAAACAGGGACATGAATATAGGGGAGGAATGAAAGGTTTGTGTGAACAAGACTATTTTGTAATTGTCCAGTGTTAAGTGTTAGTCTTTACTGTAATGTCTTTGTATTATGTTAAACATGTATAGTGTGATATTTTTTTCCTTTCTTGTATCGTGTGTAATGTTTTGTTTTGGGTTCTTGGTCCCCCTTGAAAGCAGGATGTCTATAACCAGGCCTTCTCACAGTTGTTCTTGTCTTAAAGGAGAACTTCGGTATTTTTCAACCTGTACCTATGTTGTAGCATGCTATATGATACATTTACTCACCCAGACAGTTATGGCGCAACTCGAACTCCATCAGAAAATATTTATGTGAACACGCAATCAGCATAAATCCATATAACGGGAGCGATCGGGCAATCGTGCTCGCCCACTAAATAAGGCATTATCTGACAAAACGCCTTTGTTTTACCAATGTGTTCTTAGGAAATGTTAGTCCCATCCCTCCGTGACCTGTATGAAGCATGTACTTCCTTTGTTGTTGTTATTCCGGGGTCCTTTCAAGCCTTTTTCATCTAACCTGCAAGTGCCTGCAACAGCGATTACATCACTACCATACGCCATGGAAAAAGGGCGAATTCAAATCGTACTGCAAAACGGTTGGCTACAATCTATTTTTACAACTTGTAAATACACAAACACGGACCATGTTGCTATTATTTTATCAAATAGCGAACTGTCTTACAGTACGGAGTGATCTATGAGGGAATCTATGAGTGATCTATGAGTATATATACTGTATATATATACTGTA
>JAVQJG010262012.1:0-12029 GCA_036024015.1 Craterocephalus amniculus
TTTACTGCCATTTATTTTAATTTATGTTAAATTAGTAATTTTGAATGCCAAATTTCATTTTCAATGCCAATTTTTAATTTTCAATGCCAATTGGAGCTGTCATCATTATAACCCCATAAGGAAGAGGACTGGTACAGCTGGAATCAGTCTACAGGCTAAAAGTCAACTTAATTAACTTTTTTATTAGGAAGTGCTAATTCGATAGTAGCATATCTAGAAGCAACAGAGTCAAACTCCTGATTGGCTCCTGGTTATCTGAATCTTTGATGCACTTTTCAGTGATCCAACAATTTTCAATTTTGTCTTATTCTTGATGCAGACAAAGTTTTTCATTGAGATTTGGAAGAAAATGTTCCATTTGACTTTAAAAACCATACAAAACTGCACTGAAAATGTTTAATTAGCGTTACAAGGATCTGTAGTCTGGTCTGGTCTGGTTTTCCTGCCAACAGCAAGATGGAGCTGCAGCTTTAAAAATACCATCAGAGAGTTGGAAGTGATGCAAGAGCTTATTACAGATGTAAAGATGCACATATTAACAGCTCGCCTGGCCTGAAACGTGCACTGCAATACTGAAAGAACCCCTCACCAACAGATCAGACCGTTTTCACCAACATTTAAGAAAAAACGTGCATATATTAAACTGAGTTTTACATGGATGGTGCACAAAAACACCAAAACTCAATAAATTATTAAGTTGACACTCAAATTGACAACGCAAGACAGAAATATTCTCTCCATTTTTCTTTTTTAAGTCAGTCTGATCTTGATCTAATCAATAATTTAAACCAATCATTGAGTTGGAACTACAATTATAGTAATTTAAAAAAACTGGAGCTGAAAGGTGTACGTGCCTCTCAGGGACAAACGTCTGATAAACAGTGCATGAAAACTACATAGGAACCTCAAAGAACCTGGTATACCTTAAAATCCCTGAAACAAGAACTGAAACATCTTTTTATTATGTACCTGCTGTATTTTTATTTTTTTATTGTATCTTTGTTGTAACAAAAAAAATTTAAAAAGACGAGGACACTAGCGTAAACTTTTTTGAATACACTTTGTTTTCAATCAGGTGATGGCATCGTTGTAGTGCATTTGCGGGGAAATTAAGTGGTTGTAAATTTAACACTGTCTTTGAACGCAGCACCGGCTAACTAGTTAGCGTAACGTTATGTGGGTGAAAGGTCAACATCACCATCCGTCACCTTCATCTAAACATTAAAACCTTTAATCAAATATTAACAGTTTTTCCACCCATCGATGTGTGTGTGTGTTTATTTTTATCTCTGCGGAGAGGCTAGCAGCTGATACCGTTATTGATAAGATAGCTGTAGCCTTTAATAGCCGACCAGCTAAGCGTACTTTTACCCCACCTGCTTCATTTTAATTCACCATTACAGAGAAACTATTTGAGTTAGCCTGCCTGATTATCAGTTTTAAGAGTTTAACCACACAATGAGACTATTTAATTTGATGAAGACACGTTGCAAGTGGAGATATGCAGTAAGCTACGCTGTAAGTTTTCTCGATTTAGCTTCACTGAGCAGCTATTTAGAAGACTGAGTATAAGTATAAGTAAAGATCCACATCATATTCTTTCAACATTACGTCTCTATACTCTTAAGTTACTCACCTTTTCTTGCTTTAAAAAGTGCAGACATGATACCTTCCACCTCCTGGACAGTCCTCCGGCAGACAGTTTATGAAACGCACTGCTGCCTTTACGTGTCTTCGTATTATTTATTACCATTCTGTTGTATCGTGTAGTTTCTAATTCATCAATACACAATATAAATAAAATTTGTTATCGTGATCTTCAAATAAAATTTTGTCCTCATGTTCAGTTTTTACTCTTTATGTCCACTTTCTTTCTTTATTTTTGATAGAATGTGTTCATTCCGATCATAGCTAAACAAAATTCCAAAGACCAGGAAGGCAGCACGCGAACCACATGTTGTAGGGGTGCTTTCAGTGTGCCTCGGAGAAATAAAAAAATAAATAAATAAATAAACAGAAAAAGAATCAAAGTACTACAACTTTTCTTTGATGTAAAAAATGAATACATGTTTAAAAAAACGGAAAAAAAACAGTAGGTATTTACAGAAATTATAAACATGTCAAAACAAATGAATAAGGTAAAAAAAACAGCTAAATATGGCAAGAAAATTAAGTAGTCAACAGGCTACTTTTATAAAATTCATGCTGCTGAAGTATTACATTGTATGAAGGGTTTTTAAATCATTGTTATTTGTATTATTAAACATTAAAAGCTGACTGTAAGAGTCAACATTTTCCATTTTAGTGTAAAAACCTGAAAAAAGCCATTTTACTTTTTCTTCTTATTTTCATTAATTGTGAAAAGCGCGTGTTGGAGTTTACCTGTATAAGGACATGTTAATCACCACATTTCATACCATAAATATGTATTCTGATTTTGAAATAATTTTAGGGAAAAATACAAGTTGACACTAAATAACTTTCTATTACTTTGCAATTATTGAAAAATGCTTCAAGAGTAGCAATGATTGTGTACCATAAGACCTGTACTGTTGAGTGTTAAAACCAAACCATTCAGTTAGACTCCACAGATCTCTGCAAGCATATGATCTAAACATTACACTACTTCTTTATCTGGAGAATGAATAAAAGTATTCCAGCCAGGAAGGGTTCAGGTTTTTCACATGTTTATTTGTAGCACCATAAAAAGTCACTTAGGTTGTCCAGTAATTTGCTCTCATTCTGTCTTTCCTTCGGGATGGAGCGATGATGGTGGAGATCAAGGAAAGGACTGGAGAATTGAAGAAAAGGGTAGTTTGGAGAGATAAAAAGCTGAGAGGGCTGTATGGCTACAACAGCACCAGGCGCCTGGCAGGTGTCATTCACTTGCTGGCGGAGGTGAAGGTGAAGCATCCTCTCTGGTGGAACTGCATGTCCCTGATACGGCGCATGGACTGGATCTGGGGCTGGAAGGCGCAGAAGTCGTTGTAGTGTCTGTAGTCACCGCACTCAAACAGGTACTGGTAGCCTCTGTATCCAGGGTACTGGTAACCCACCCAACTGAGAAAGACACAGGAAAAGGTTATTGGTGAAGAGATAATAGAGGTTCATTTTGAGATCCTTGATGAGGTTCTAGACATCTTTAGGAGGGTCTTAGAACCATTTTCTGATGGCTGCAGGTCAGGTGGAGATACTGAATGTTATTCAGGAGGCCTTTCTGGATTTAATGGAGAGTTAGTGGTCAATCCTAATAAACATTTCTACTAACTCTTAAGGAAGTCACTTGGATGAAGACGTTCTAGAGAATTTCTACCAATAAGAGGTTCTTCACTCTACTTTAGACCTTCCACAGATCCCTGAATAAGTTATTGTGACATTTAAAAAGGCTATATTTGTGCATGAGTATGTTATAAAGTTCTTTTGTGACTGGGGTGCTGCTGGTGGTCCCAGAAATTATTATATTTGAGGAAACTTGATGCCGTTCTACTAGACTTAAGGGTTTGCAGTGTTTTTTATAGAGGAAAACTGCATCTTAGGGGGTTTCAGAGGTCCCTGAGTGAGCTGTAGGAAGTTTCAGTGATGACTAAAGGGGTTCTTTGTGTCTCTTTGGTTGCCCAGATGGTTATTTACAAAGTTTTTTTTAATGTTTAAGAGGTCACAGAGGCTCACTCGGTCCTTTAGGAAGTTCTAGCGGTCAAAAAGTTCATAGGCATCCCTATACAGGTGTACATGGGGTCTCTTATGTTGCTCAATATCATCTATTAGCAATAGCATTGGTGCCTCCTGAACAGTTTCTAACTTGTGAAAGTCAGTGGCAGATGTAGGAGGCAAAAATATCTGCAGAAGCTGTGGAGGCTAAAAAAGCGTGTAAGGGAAGAAAATGGAATGCAGTGATGTTAAAGTTGTGGTGTCATGTCATCCTGTCCTGTACAGCTATGTCCAAAACAACAAGTAAGTATTTGCTCTAAAGTTTTTTCTTTTTTATCTCACAGCCTGAAAAGTCAGGCCTGTCAGGAGTTAAACCAGTTGAGCTTAAATGCACTCACGCTCCTCCTGGCACCCTCACGCTGCCCACTCTGTCGCAGAAGCCGTGCGCCCAGAGGGTGGGCACATCATCCTCCTGGATCTCCATCTTGTTACCCTTGAAGTCGGAGAGCTCGAACAGGCAGATCTTGTGCTCCATGCTGTCCTGCAGGGAAGAAACAAGAGCAGAAAGGGTTAGTCTTGTCATCACCGGAAATGTGTGCATGTAAACTGGATCCCTGACTCTACAGGTGGCAGTGTTGCTCTGAGATTCAGGTTGCATGAATTTGCTGCGGATACTGTGGAGGGCATGCTCAATCTCCTCTGTTGCATTTAGAAAACAATGCTATCATGGTAGAACTGACTATAAAACCAATAATTAAAATCTATTAAAGCAAATTAGCTCAGTGTGATTAAGGTAAAAGCAGGACATTCAGCCAGCTTTTAAGCCATTAATGTCAAGATTTGTTTTATCCTTTATCTCATATAACACTAAACTGAATTTTATATTATCGATCGGTATAAACTAGGTTTGCAAAGAGGTCATTTTCAGCCCTGAGAGCTCACATAGATGGTTGCTTTTTCTAATCTTATCAGAGAAGTAATTAATGAGGCAATAATGCAAATTGTTTGCTACATTTAGATTTCCACTGGGTAAAAAAATACAACTATTTATCAATAATTTGGATTAAATGTGCTGAGCTCCAGTCTGGATGCTGGGCGTACCATGCGGATGGGCCTGAGGGACATGAGGCAGTCACTGCGGTAGGAGTTGCTCCAGGTATCCCAGCGAGGATACTCTCCCTTCTCCAGGATGAACATCTCCCCACGGAAGTTACTCTGCTCAAAGGCAACAAAGCTGGAGGAAGGGGGGCCACCAGACACAGGGGTGGGAGGTGAGGGAGGAAGCAGTGAAATATAAGTGAATGAGGACAACATGAAGAGATTATGGGTGCTTTGATCAGGTATGTGTGTGTTTGCACTTACGGGCCGCACTCCACAATGATACTACGCACTCTATCCATGCCACGGTCACACACGTTCATACACTCATTCTGGACCTCCATCATCCTGCCCTGGAAGTTCTCCTGGTCGAACAGCATGATCTGCAAAAAGGACACAGTTCTAAACAAGTTTTTTTCTCTAAATGTCACAGCAACCAGTGAATTAACGAGACAGATTTTCTAAACAAATCAAACTTTACAGAAACGAAAACAGAACAATGACTGATGAGTTTACCCATCAGATGATAGTTTTTGGACTAAACATTTACCAAACAGCTTCAGAGGTATGTTGCATTAGAAGCACTCTGAAACCCAAAACTGAAACCAAATTTGCTGCATCAACTTTAGCATTTCCATTTGTAGTGTTCAGACTTGCACTGCTTCACATTTCATTGTAAAATCCAACAGAAAAAGAATTTTCCAACTTTGCTGCACCTTTTCTACCACAGTAATTAAAATGCTGCTTTTACAGCACAACATTAATAATAAAATCTTACATTTCTTTGCTTAAATTGCATAGCTACTGTACATTTAGTCAATTTTAACCCATTTTTAACTCAAGGGATGAATTCATTTGAGTATAAGCAGCACTTTTAAATATTAATCTGCATGAAAACAGCTGTCCCAATAAAAAAAACTGCATATTTCTGTCACTTTGTCAGTTCATCAGGTTGATTATCATTAACTAATATTTATCACTCAAACATAAACTGACCACACAGAATAATCAATAAGCCTTACAAAGGATTATTTTTACAGCTTTAACCAAATGTCTGTTGCTTCTTTAACATCTGTGTCTGATTTTAAATCCTCCCGGTGAAATAAAAACTAGTCATTTGGCTTGCTTACACGTCTAATAATTATTAGAATTAGCTTTCTCTATGGTTTGTGTGGAGCAGCTCTTTAAATAAAGGGATCCTGGTGGTGCGTGACTCACTCTGTAGGATCCCATGCCGGGCTCGCCGGTCTTGGTGGCCTTGCTGGAGGCAGCAGGAGCAGGGGCTCCCTTGTCCTTGGCATCAGTGCCCTGGCTGGCGGCGGACTTGGCAGTCTGAGACATGGTGAGGGGCTTCAGGAGAGTCTGGGTGAGAGATGCAGGAAGACAAGGGGATGAACAGAAATAGAGGTGTAAATGGAAGTGTCATGATTACAGAAGATGATGTGAAAGAGAAGGATAGCTGGAGCATAAAGCCAAGGTGTCAACGTGATCAGAGGGGGCAAAAGTCGGAGTGTTTTTTTTTGTTTTTTTAAACCAAAAACTATTTTACTGTTTATGTGGGAGGCTCATTTGGGCTCTGGGCTTGTGTTTGGGCCTTTTCCCCAAGCTGAGGGGGCTTTGGCTGGGTGTGGAGGGCAGGGAGAGGGCCCTGGCTCTGGGTGTGCGGCTCTGATGCTCTGGTGTGCATGTCAGTGTCTGTGTGTTCTTACCTGTGTTAGTACAGCTTGCTGTGTGCCTTGTGAGGGAGGCTGGCTCGTGCTGGTCCCATCAGCCCTCACCCCAAGCTTTTATACTCTGGCAAAGGCCAAACGTAGAGGCTCACAGCACAATAGAAAGCCTCTCGTCATCACAGTTGGCTTGCGCCAAAGCCACCAGGTCATCGCATAGCCTGGAAACACCGCTGGCCCCTCTGGCCTGCCTGTAAGCATTTCGCTGTCAAAGGAAAGCACTGAGGGAGGCAGTTTTCCCCTGTGCTGCACTGCCCAGCCTGTAAGCTATAGTTGCATGTAGGCACGAGGAATGCAAAGGTTCACAGGACACAAAGAGGTAATCCACTCTATCACCTACACAGGCGCACAAAAATGCAACATATTCTATAGCTCTGGACGTGAGTACAAAGACCTGACATTTAAACTCACCAGTTCTTGGTTTTGGAGGATTGCAACAAGAACAAACTTACAGAAAAAGTCAAATTAGTGCAAATGTTTAGTACATGAACACTGCATTTTGATGTTAAAATGAAAAACATTTTGTGCACTTAGAAGTTGCTTCAGGCTTAAATAACCAGAGCTGGTAAGCCTGCATGAGTGAACGACCGTGTACCTAATGAAATATCAAGTCAAACATTTCTAAGGTCACATAGGCTATATTTATTCACCTATTTAGTTATCTTTTAAAATGGCTAGATAATTGATTTCTATTAAAAACTGATATATCTCTCCCCCCAGAGATTTTCAATAATGCCACATTCACTGACAAACTATATGAGGTTTAGTTGCACAGATTCATTCAGTTAGCATCACTGACTCATTTTCATTTGCATGTTTTTAGTCTCTTGTTCACTGATCTTTATTAGGCTTAAAAGTCTCTTAAATCTTCTTCTTGGACAGAGAGGACACATATTATTTCCAAATTCAGTCAAGTTACTCATTAATAAGAATAGTATGATTCAGAGTGGTATTTTTGTACAAAGTATAACCAGCAACTTTACAACTGGGTGAGCACTAAAAAGCTGTGGATTATGAAATATAGGCTACCTATTTTTAAGGTTAGTACATTACAGAGTGTTTTCACAGGCTATTTAGGCTGGTATTTCCATAAAAAATACCAGAAAATTCATCACAATGAAAATGACAAAATGGCTTTAACCTCTATGGCAGCCAGATATTTGAAACAAACGTAAATCATAAATTAAAAATGATCCTGCTGTAAAGGAAGTCAGTGCGATGACATAAAGGTTACTGTTGATGACAGATATAATTCTGGGATTATATCAAATGGATTACATCTGGATTATGTCACCTCCACTGTGATGATTTCCTCTTCTGATACAGGATTAAAATGTGTTTGATACGTGCAGATTAGGTGTGAACTAATCCTGCTGTGTAATCTGTATGGCTCCCAGGGCATTCTGTGATGTAACCCAGGCTGGGTGTCAAGCCTTAACATTTATTCATAGCAGCAGAGTCATTTCCTGAAGTTGTCATTCAAGACCTTGCTTAATCAGTCCTCAGAAGGTTGCTTCAAATGGGAATACATTATTAAAACGTTGTGTGTGCAGAGTTTTTATAATAAAACCATGGAAAGTTGCAAACAACACATGTTCTTGTTTTTGTTTTTGAAAAAAGGTTGATTCATTTCCTAAGACAGTTAGTCTCTTCAGGGTTTAGTCAGTATTACTCAAACAGGAAGAGATGGAGATGAAGGACTATTTTCAGCTGCATATTGATCCGTTTGGTGATTTAGTGAGTATTTCGATGGTGATAAACAGACCGAGTTAGAACTAAAGTGCGTTTGTGGTATTGAAAACAAATCCAGTGCAACAATTTGGCCTCATTAGACAACAATGACTGATTAGTTTTTACACAATCAAATGATTTTTCAATTATACAAAGGTTTCAGATAAAAACTATCGTTTTCACCATGCACTTTGAGGAGAATGACAGCAATTGATCTTTAAGTCTATTGACCTCTGTGGTCTTGCATCTACTCAGACCGACACACCAAAGCTTTCCTCTCCCAGCGGCAGAAAAATATCGACTCCCGACACCCAGAGACCCTTCACCTTTCCATCCAGCCACTCAATTTTCAGATGACGCCGCGCAGGGACAACTAATTCTGAGTGATCATTGCTGTTTATTCCACAGTTCCTCTTTCTCCTCCTCCCTAATGTGATGTAACTTAACCTGAACATTATTGACATGAGGGACCACATCGATTTTTTTTGACCTCATGACCTTTTCTGGCACTCGCAATAAACTGTCAGTTCAACAGTTTCAACATCCCAGCAACTTTTTGACCCGAGATACTCCTGAAAGTTAAACTCCACTGTCTTATGGTTTCATGTAAAAAAAAAAAAAATTATTTAATTAAACATATCTTTCTAAAAGAAATTGCTGTGGTCTAATAAAAGTAGATTTTTGTTCTTGATTGAAGAGAAAGCAAACGTTGGTTCCAGTCAGCTGAATTTGCTGAATTAAATTGAGAAGAGGCAAAAATTCCTTTTGGGCTCACAGGAAATAGAGCTGTTGTTTAGGAATTTAAGCTGCCCACACAAGAGCCTCTGGTCTCCTGTTTACAAGTGGTTGATTATGTAAGCAGCCACACAAACACACACATATATAAGTCCAGGGTAATGATGGCGAACACATAACAACCTCCTTGTAAAAACCTCTCAACAGGTTGAGGTTTTTATTTCTTTATATGTGTGCACAATTATGCACAATTAACTCTAAATGGGGATCTTGCAAACAGTTTCAGGATCTTGAACTTGTTTCCTAAATCATAGATTTAAAAAGAGGTTTTTTTTTGTAGAAATAATATTTGTGTTTTACATTTTTAACCCTCGGCTCAGAGCAGCATCATCTCAGGAAGTTTTGATGAGACAGCTGAAATGTTGCTTCACCAGAAGTCTGGATGAATGACTTCCTCTGTGCTGTTTATATTTCTGACTGTGCACATGCTGTTCTGTTTCATAGGTTTTTGCACCGAAAATCATTGTGAAATGACAAATTTATGAGCCTGCATTCTTTATTTTATGAAGCCAGTCTGAACCAAGAAAGTCATAAAAGTGTAGAAAGAGAGAAATAGTAGAGTCTGGCCTCTAATTTGAGTCATTTTTTACATACAAATAAAATTATGTGTTTAGTCCTAAAAAGCCACTCGAAGATCCTTAATCCAAACACACAGCTTCTCTGGATGACATCTCAGAATTCTAAATTATTTTTGACCAGGATTTGTCTTATGAAACAAGCACAGAACAGCATTTTTCATCTGTAAAATACTGCCAAAATCAGGAACCTTTCTCAAATGAATCTTGAAAAACTGGTTCACACGTTCAGTGAATTGAACCTAACCATGATGCCAATTTATTAATAATTCATCCACTAAAAGTCTTCCATTTGATCCAAAACGCTGAAACCAGAGAATCCAGATCATTCTTATCACATAATGACCATCTTTGCCTCTAATGGCCTGGCCACATCCTATCTGAAGATGCCCTCACTCCATATTGTTTCATCAGAGCGCTGCATTCCCAGAATGATGGCTTCGTCCGAATTTCCCAGACTAGCTTGGGAGGCTTTTGAGGCTTTTGTCTTCTTTGGAATCAGCTCCCATTTAAGTTACAGGTTGCAGAAATATTTTCTGCTTTTTCTCCCAACTTGTATCCTCTTTCAACCATTTGACTTTTGTTTATGTTGATTTTAACATTAAATGATAATAATTTAAGCTTTGTAAGAAAAAAGGTTTCGACATGGTTATACATTATGTGGTAAAAGGGGAAAGTCCATAAAATCGCACATATGTACGAGCTCATTTTTAGCATTGGCGTGACGCTCCTTCTCTTCCAATGGGGTTAACCTTCTTAACTTCCGGACCCGATCAGCCAGTAAGAGCGTTCCTTTAAACTGCTTTGCTATGTTGCCTCTGTACATGTTTTAAGGCCGCATGTTCTTGGTTTTCTGCTTTATATGTTTGTCCTTTTGGTTGAACTTAATCAAAAGTGTTATATGAATGTAAAGCTAGAGTTCAAATAATTTTGGGCTATTTTGTGTCACTTTGTGGTTAAAAAAAAGATGACTCATTATGTGAAGAGAATGATTGATGGATTAATCTGCAGTGAAAATGGCCCCGCTGGCGGCCTGATGTTAAAATAAAAATGGAAATAGCTTCCGGCCACGTCTTCTCTCTCCTTCCTCCACCCCTTCGCTCTCAGAGTTTTCTCAGATCTCGCTGCGTCTTGTCTCTCTTATAGTCCTGCGTCTCTGTGTCCGCGGCCCGAGGTGATAATGTGGTGTCTGCACTTCTGCCCCTGCACAGATTAACCACGCTTTTGTCGGGGGGGACAAAGAAAAGCCCCTCCCTGCTGCTGAGCCGGGGCTTTCAGCATGGCCCCTTGCCAGGGGAGGCTTTAAAAGGGTGGGGGCGCGTGGCTCCTCTCACTCTCACGGCAGGACAAGCCAAGGGCATCAAAGCAAGGTGAGTCCCTGTCCCTCGCCCGGCCAGCACGCAGCCAGGCCAGCGCAGCCAGGGCACTGCAGCCCCCCAACACTCACACATCTATATGCAAACCCCCGCCCCCCCCCTCTAACATAAACACAGGAGCCACTCGGGCTCCAGTGGTGAGATAAAACACGGGGATGGGGGAAAGTCTAGGAGGCAGCAGGGAGGAAATGGGCAGAAAATAAGATGAAGTGATAGAATGGGAGGGAGGAAGAGCCAAAAGGGCTTCGATGAAGCTTCAGACCCACAGAAACGGCTTTTTAGTCCTAAACTCAGGCTGATTCCTGAACATTATGTTGCTGTGACCATTTAACAGTTTTCCACTGCACTGCCTCTCCTGGTTTGATGTTTCTGGGTCTTTATTTACTATGCAAACTTTACGTAATATTCCTTTGTCTTTGGGATCTCCTCACTTTAGGTGCATCTTCTTGTGTTTCTTCCTTCCAGACAACATGACTCACCACTGCACCAAGTTCTCCGGCCACTGGAAGGTGAGTGTGCAGGTGGAGCAGCAGGTTCACGCACTGACTGTTCCTCATCTGGAACCGGCTGAACCACCAAATCGGAGCTCTAAAACAACTAAATGAGTGGTTTGTTAAAAAAGAGTGATTTCCCCTCATCAGGTAGTAAGTTTGAGCATCCTCTGCTTCAGCATGTCTTGGTTTCTCCCCGACAGATCATTGTCTACGACGAGGAGTGCTTCCAGGGCCGCCGCCATGAGTTCACCTCTGAGTGCTGCAACGTGATGGAGTTTGGCTTCGAGAGCGTGCGCTCCCTGAGGGTGGAGAGTGGCGCGTAAGTACAGATCGCACACAGAAGACGATGCGACACCGTGGCAGAATACTAACGCAGACTTTCTCTCCTAGCTGGGTGGGCTACGAGCACGCCTCCTACCAGGGACAGCAGTTCATCCTGGAGAGGGGAGAGTACCCCCAGTGTGATGCTTATGGAGGCAGCAATGCCTATCACATTGAGAGAATGACCTCCTTCAGACCCATTGCCTGTGCTGTAAGTACCCCCCAACACTCTTACCCCCCCCCCCCCTCATCTGTTGGCCTGTT
>JAVQJG010262027.1:0-15594 GCA_036024015.1 Craterocephalus amniculus
TATGCACAATCAATGAGTCATTCATTTTTATGGACTTCCACCTTTTACCACATAATATACCATGCATAAACCATTTTTCTTAGAAAGATTAAAATATTATCATATATAGTTCCTTTAAACACAAATGTAATGTGCAGCAACTGCCTCACCCTCTAGCATTGTCCAAGTGAAGAAGAAATCCTTCATCCCCAAATTTGGTAAAAATCTCAAAGTGGTGTCTGTCCATGTTACCTGTAAAAAATGATGATGATTTAAGAAGTCTGTTTAAATGTAACATGATGAGAATGTGGTGTGGAGCAGTACCTATAAGAAAGTCAAAGATGGACATGTCTATTATGTTGAGCAGTCTGTTGCCTGAATTGTATGGATGAAGTTCCTTTATTGCGTCGCAGTAGAACGGATTCACTTCCCACCTTCAAAAAAGACATACATAAGAGAAATGAAAAAAAAAAAATTATAGAGATGTCTATCTGTCAGAAAGCGCATTGCCTGCATGAAAACACCTTTGTAATGTTGGCTGACAATGGGTAGTTATTTGAGATGATAGAAAATCAACAGTGATTTGAATAACAACTCATTACAGCTAAATTGCACAGAAGTCCTTCTCTGGATGTACAACAAGCTGAACCTTGAAGGAGATGGGAACACAGATACATCAATACTGGACGATAGAAGATGGAAAAAATGCTGCCCAGTCTAATGAGTCTCCATTTTAGCCACACCATACAGATAGTAGGGTCAGAATTGGTTGAAAAAAGCATGGATCCATCCTGCCTTGGATCAGCCTGATAGTGGCGGACAGATTTTGTTTGGCACACCTTAGGTCACAAACATGGTGCTTTAACCACCAAGTCTACCTGAGCATTACTGCTGAGGATGTCCATTATTTTATGACCAGTGTAGCATCTTCTGATGGCTACTTCCAGCAGGATAATGCACCATGTCACTAAGCTCAAATCATCTATCATCAGTTTACTGTACCCGATTTCAAACAGGCAGAGCATCTTTGGCCTGAGGTGGAACGGGAGATTCTCATCATGGATGTGCAGCCGACACATCTGCAGGCTTTAAATATCTGCTTCTGTGTGATGATTTCATGTCAGTGAGAAGCAAAATCTCGGAGGAATGTTTGCAACACCCTGTTGAATCGAGCTTGTGCCCTTCTAAAAGGCAAAGAAAGGAGTCCAACCTGGTACTAGCAAGGTGTGAGTTTATATCTGTTGGCTAATGTCTTCTCAAAACATTTTTGCACCATCTGGTATAAAATGGTGTGTGTATTCTGCAATTTAAGAGTGTGTAAATGAGTCCAATACTTTCACTGATTACTACAACTTTTATATTTTGATAAATGATACTTATAATCAGTGATGTCTTGACTGCTGTTTATCTTCATGTTAACTGATTCTCCTAGATGTCTACTACTGTTTACTTTTAGTAGGTTTTTTTGAGAACTTGTTTGAAATCTTATTAAGTTTTTAGACACATTTATGTAGAATTGTAGAAGCACTGCCTGTGTAAATGTATCAGATTTTCCCACTCAGCCACAATATAACAGTTTAGTACACAAAAATGAAGCGTCCTTACTCTTCACGTCCGTTGAAGGTGTACGAACGTTTCCAGGGGTTGGGGATGGAGAGGCGCGGAGCGATGCTGAGGCCTGGCAGGTAGGCGGAAAATGAGCCCTCCAGCATGTCAGGGTTCCCGCACACTGCATACTCCGTCTTACACACATACAAGCACTTGGCGAAGAAACATGTGTTGTTCGCTGTTTGGGGAAAAAAAAACACAGTAGAAGGGTGGAATGCAAAATGAGCTTGCTGGTCACATGAAATTATATGCTTTTTTTGATCTGCTCTGCCTTTCCTTCTAACTGAATGGCATTATCACCAGCAAGAGAAACAGTTGGTCCCCAAGCAAAAGAACTCACCAGATAAGTTTTTTATTTGCAAAGATGAAAAGCAAATTGCAAAAGAAGTGATCGGTACTATGTGCTGTCAAGATTAAGCATGACACTCTTAGCTAAACCTCTTCCTAATGTGGTTGCACCCATGCCAGGAATAAGACACCATGTAATTGTTACCTTATATAAAAGTAGATTAGAAAGGAACTGATTGATTGCGCACACATTTGCTTCTCAAAAACCCTACATATCACAGATACAAATAGTTCCCTATTTTATCCCCCAATGGTTATTTACAGTATCTATATTTATTGTACAGATATGGGTTGTATCAATTTTCTCAAAGATTTTTACTGTTGTTGCTTTAAAGAAAATATACTATTTGGATATTTCTTTATATGAATATTAATTATCCATATAGGAACACTTTGGTGTGTTATAAAGTTTGCTATGCATGTGAACAGTCTGCAAAGTCTACAAAATGTGTCAGGCCCTTCCACACCATAAACAATAATTATGACAAATACACATTAAAAGATGGTTGTTAATATTTTTGGAGTTCATACAAGGAATATAATTACATCATAAGCCAGTCTAATAACAGCAAAGACCAAATCCTACTGTAAGATGGACAGCATCATGGCTCTGCTTCACAATGTGTTGTCATATTTAATATTTTTTATAGGTCATTATCGGTCATGATCGCTCAGCTGTGTGGAGATAACATCATTATCATTAACATTTTAAAAACCTAATGTCTCTCAGTTGTAAACAGATGGTGCAAAACTGCCCCAAACTGTGCCAAAATGGCCAGTCTGGAGACCTCGTCTGCACTATTTGCACTAGAGCCTCTCTAATTTTGTTCTGCTTAGTCAGAGCTGGCCTTTGCAGAGACAATGTTTGCATACTTTACAGTGCATGGGTTCTTTAAAGGTCCTTGCTGGTACCTGGTGAGGTGAAGAACACAGCTCGTAGGTCTTCATTGTGGGTTACTTGAAGAACTTCTCCTGTGACATTTACTCGTCTCCCTGCCACTGGTGGAACCCTCCGAAAGTCGAGGATCCTAACAAAAAAGATGATAAGATTTGGAGGAAAACCCCAACAGAAATAAAATGAAAAAAAAAGTAAACTTCATATCTAGATGAACATAATAACATTGATCTCTTCAGTAGCTTTCCTCTATGCTTCAGTTTGACAGATTCTTAGCATGAATGCAGCCTTATGACAGCCTCCGTAACACAGCTAACAGTGCTCAGATGCACTATCAAGAGCTTATGCTACCTCCCTAAGGACCATATTTCAGCCCTGGCTCACAAACAATAATCAAACAATCAGCATGTGAAGCTGAATTGCTGTTTCTAAAATTGCTGGCATTCCCAAATGCTGATTGCAAACGATAATGATAAATGCTCCTGGCAGCAGAGTCAGATGCAGCAGAGACACTGCCTCTGACTGAAAACATGACAAATTAAAAAGGAAAGGAAAGCAGAAGCTGGAAAACATTCTTATATCTAAAAGGTTAACAGATATTTATATATATTTGAGCAGATCTGGGGCACGTCGAAGAATTTTTTTCAGTGTCTGACATGACACCCCTGTTGTTTGCTGTCTGTGTGGTGAAGCAATGACTTATCAGTGTGTGTGGCTTCTTAATGATACCGTCTAGCTCTGTTGACTGTATTTCAGGATGAATCACCTCTCCTCAGCTTATAGTGAAGTTGCATAAAGATATGTGTGCCAAGCTCGTGTCCAAACACTGTGGTTTGGACTGATTGGCGTGTTGGGAAATCCTGGTCTCTGCAAAAATTTTGCAATCTTTTTGAAAACAGAAACTTTTATTGCCAGGAGATTTACTTTTTCTGACCTAAATACTAGAGACCAGTGGGGATTTCTAGGATTTTCCTTTTGTTGGCTTTTTTTCTGTCTAAGTGACAATAGAAGTTTTAAAAATGAAACTTTGAATCCCTAATTTTGACAGAAAATGACACATCATGCATTACTAAAAGCCACCAAGAATGTGATGTAGAACTGAATATATGGGACTGTTGAGCAGCAATGTGCTGTTGCTTTTGTGACAGTATCCTACATGAAGTGATAAAAATAAGCTAAATGAATGAGAACACAATTTGGAAGAATGCTGTTGACACAGATTGTCAATTCATCAGAGAACTGGGGCCAAAAATTGCCTACTCCTGTAGTTTCACTCAACTGCCAATGAAACAGCATGTTGAGACAGTGCTTAGTCTCAGCAGTGCCACAAAGCAAACATCAGCAGGCTGGCATGCTTATTATACTGATCCTTTCCACAAACAGGAGAATTTCAAGAGCTGGCAGGGGTTGCTGGTAGCAAAAATCGACCAAAAATTACCAGGCTGGCAGTCATGAAACGAGGAGGAAAGATGAAGGAGAGGTGGAGTATGACTTAACATTTTCCCCCTCAGCTGGTCACAGTAACCCTCTATGCAAAACATTTCTAGCTGTTCCATGTACACCAGTACACCTCTAAACATTAGTGGCAACATTAAAATAACAGGTGCAATTCAACCCAAAGCACCAGCATCAAATCATTTCAGTGAACAGACTATCAAGCATCCGTCAGAGGCAGTGAAGGGAAGGTGAGACAGTACCTGTCCAGGTGAAAAGCAGCGATCTCTGCATTGTGTCTCTGGAAGTCAACAAAATAAAAGAAGTCCTCGGGAGTTTCTTCGTCTCTCTGCTGCCTGGAACACACACCAATGAAAAATGTCACTAAACTGAATCTGTAGCTTCTTTCATTTTCACACCTGACCGGATGATTCAATCAGGCATATCAACATTGAGAATGACACGACATTATGGACACCATGGACCACAAGCCCGAACACAAGACGCAGAGGCAGAGACTTCTCACCTCATTGGTTTCAACATTACTTTGGCAAAGTTGCGCAGCTTCAGAGCTAGCTTCAGGTGGTGACCACTCGGTTTCACCACTGCAGGAGACACAGACAGAAAATGTGAGATTCAGTTTTTCACCTTCATAAGTTTAATTTTTTTTTAAATCATTGTATCGTTTTATGTTCTTTTGTGATCTGTAAAGCACTTTGGGTTGCTATGACTCATTGGATGAAGTGCTCTTTAAACTAAACAAAAGAAATACATCAAATGTAACTGTGTTTTTAAAGTCAAAAACAGGAGGTCACAACAAATGTTATACTTATAATATTATGATGACTCAGTGTCTGAAATATGAGCAGACACAACATGAGGGGAGGGGAGTTTAGGGGTTTGCTTGGTAACCCCATGTTAACCTTAAAACTAATCCACTCTTCAGATCCACATTAGTGCGAGTTGGTTGATCATTGGTCTATTTGTGTTTTTAAATGTAATATGAGCAATGTTGAATGCCATTTTTCCTCTGCAAGACAAAGGACTTTTAGTGCTTGTAGTTACCCATTAATTCTTTCTAAAATGAATATCTTGTATGATGTTCTTTTAAATCTGTAAACAGAGCTTTGTTTTCAGCATTCGAAAGAGCGTGAAGCTGTTATAATCCCTGTAATCCATAATTCAATTCTAACCTATTTAGGTTAACAATGATCCTGCTGGACTTAAGTTAAAGAATCCACTGTATTGATGGGCCACCCCACTTTCACTTCTGTCTTATAATGGCCACCCCATTAGAGATTTTTTGGATACGCCACTGGTGAGACAATATGTTCTTTAAAAAATAGTAAAGGTAGAAGTATAAACAGGTTGCTTGGTCAGTATTTCAGCTTTTTGCTTGAGTCTTTTGAGGTTAATTTAAGATATGTAGCCTACTCTTGGTCCGCTTGATCCCTGTGATAAAGTAACTGGGGGTTGGTTGCACAGCTTGTGCTCTCTCAGCATCTGTCTGGCCGTAAATTATCTCACAGCTGTAAGCCAAGCTAACCACAAGCTAGCCTGCCCCTGCTGCGTCCCCTAAAACTCCAGTGTATTAATAGTTAACAATCATATATGGTTTACTGTTAAAACATATCAAAGGAAGCTGCGCTGCAACAAACAGCTGCTGTGAACAGCGTCACTGCTTGAAACTGGAATATTGAAGTCTTATAAGCTTAAATATAAACAGGTTGTTTTGGTGCTTGTTTCCTCTGGCAGTGAGTCATGTTTATGTGGTCACCCACTACACTGTGCAGGGATGCTGGTGTGGCACATACACGTCAAAAAACACAACACAGTTGTTATCGTAATTTAAGCCAAACAGCACATTGCAGCCTTTACATCTATTCTAACAATTAGTGGTAATGCAACTCTGTCTAGCAGCTCAATTAAGACGTCTTTTGTGCGTATATTTGCAGCTTTAGCTTGTGTGCTGTCTGGAGTCAAAGTAGGAGATGACAGCGTAGGTGGTGGATGGTGTGTGAAAGCTTCCCTTGGAGCGAGCAGACATCAAGCGTTTAATTAAGAGCTCTGCCTGGCATTTATGCCCCCAGAGCAAGTGTCTTACATGATCATACAAATCAGAATACTTGTGCCAAATGAAAAACAAAATCTGCACTATCACAAAGGCTGTTGCGTGTTTGTCACCGATGGTACTGCCAAGCAGCAGAGAGGGAGGGGATGGGAGACAAAAAGAGAAACAAAGGGGCTTGTCAGAAATCAAACTGGATGTTACAATATGCATGAAAAGCAGAACTGCATAAAACATTCCCTGAGAGTGTGACATAACAATTAAATGTGAGGACTTTATCAAACCTTGAGTGCAATCACATGCTCCTTGAAGGGCTTTCTCATCCTGGGTGTAATCTGTAAGAGAATAAGTTGATAACTTAGCACGTCTTTGTTAAACTTATCTTGACTGATTACTTGTGATCCCATCACCTGCACTGACGACCGTCATGTTTTGCATTTCCTTCAGGAGTTGGAGAATAGCCGGGTCATCCCGGGAGTACAGAGCGTAGCGGTTTATTCCCAGATGGAACTTCAGCCAGCTGGTGTCAGGGTCATAGATCATTTCTTGCTCCGTCACAGTAACATTGGCCAAAGCTGCTGCCTCATTGTAGAGTTTCATATGTCTGAGGAGTAAGACGAGGAAAGTTGAGCTAAACTTAAGGTTTTATCATCGTCTTTCCATTTAAGTATCAGAACTATTAGAAAAAAGTTGAACTTTTAAGTACTGTGGTTAGTTTTATTGTAATACAATCCATCTATTCATCCATCCATTATCTATACACTTTCTATGCTTGCAATTCCATGCAATTATATAATCTATTCAGTAGCCAACATAACAGACAATCAATTGTCATCTTATTTATGATGCAGCAGAAAACCATCTCAATTATGAAACCGCACTTTAATAAAGAAATTATAGTCTTGAGAGAAGTGATTTTCCTGCTGGTTATGTTAAATTTCCAAAACCACAAAGTTTTCTTTTTTTTGGTCTGGGGCATAGCAAATCCTGACTGGACAGTCATTTTATTTTTATTTCAGAGGAGCAACTGGGAATCAGAAAGGTAGGCAGTAACAGAGGTAAAAAGCATCAAACCAGCATTGTGGAACTCAGCCACTCATACAGATGTTGGCCTAATGTGGCGCTGAGCTTCCTCTGTCTAGCATTATGTGAATTGTGAGGTGGACCAGCAATATATGTGTAAGATACCTTTGGCAACAGGCGGTCAGAGAGCTGTCAATTTGGGACTGGAATTAAGGAGGCATCTTGATGGGGAAGCTAAGCAAACAGCTAATCAGAGCGAAGCCACAGAGGAGGGAATTTTTCCCATTTAAAACAATTCAAACTGGATTTGGACCAGTGGAACTGTGAGTCACGGCTGATCAGTTAAAGAAAACACAGCATGCTGAGAGCAAAACAAATGTTCTTTCATTGAAAGAAAAAAACAGGAAAATATGACAACGAACTGATGCCAAAGTCAGATAGCGTGAAAATAATGATAGTGTTCGCTCGACCAGTAATAAAAATTTTGAGGTTTTAGTTATTTCAGATAGTTTAACTAATCTTCATGATCCATCCCTGATACTAAATACTAAGAGTGTTATGACTGCTGTGTAAAACAAACTGACGACACAACTCTACTTTTAAAAAAGAGCCCAATATCCCTTGGTTTAGCACTTAGCATACTTTAGGGTTAGCATATAAACTTTTATTGAACGTACAACTCACAGTGATTTACAACTCGTTTTGTCGCCCAATTTTTATAGTCATTATTCCATTTGGGGTTTTTGTCATTCTTTTAACACAGCTTTAATAAATTTGACAAAAGTGAAGAGCGATGTGAAACTGGGCAGAAGTCTGGACCAAGAGGGGCAGAGCATGGTCCATGCCAAGCTGTCAACCAAACTTTCACAGCCAGATGGATAACAGAGGTAGAGAAGCAAAGCGCAACATATGCAAATTTTGGTTGTCGGTCAACCTATAAAATCAGTAGCAGGGTGTATTTAAAAAAAACACGGGTTTAACTGTTCGTTTCAACAGCCTCTGTCGAAATACCGTTGCAATATTTTGCAACAACAAGCCTTTGAGCTAGCAATTATTTCATGCATATTATAAAAGCAGCAGAGAAGGGAGATGCATCGCTCACATTTCTTCTTATTTTCCACAGAAAGATCCCAAAATCTTTGATTATCTTTCTGAGGACATGCTGGGATAGGCAGCATTTTAAGCCAAAACAGCAACAGCTCCCAAAGATTAAGATGGGCTTTAGGAGTTTTAAGCCCTCGTTCACCTAAAAGAGTGCTCCAGACGCAAGCTGTCAGAATGGCATGTTTGTGAGAGGGTTTTTTTCCCAGCCCAGCCAATTTGACATTACAGTTTTATGATGGACACACTCTTCTACTCATCCCCATGTCCCTATATCTGGGGGTTTGCATCCCTTAGCATGGACAAAGTGCAGTTCTGTTTATGTGTTTCTCGTTCGCCTTGGAGGGGTTTGACCCTCGTGTCATTGACCCTGCCTCTTGACCACAGCATGCCTTAGCACGTGCTCTCAGAGTGGGAGCTTTCAGTCACCGTGAGCATGCTCTCCAATAAACACAGGCAAGTCGAGATGATGCAAAGTAAATGCAAAATAAAATAGAGATGACTGACCGTTCCCAGCGTGCCACCTTCTTCCTGTAGTACTCGATCAGTTGCTCCAATTGCAGCAGCCTCTCCTCTGGCCCCAGCACCGGCGTCTGGATGTTGTACAGAGGGTGGGTGAACAGCTTCTCCAGCTTTGAGCCTCTATCAGCATTTCCAGATGTGGTCGTGCCATCTTGGAGTGAGGCGTGAGTCCAGTTGGAGAGCTGCGGCGTTGCCAGACCTTCCAGCCTGGGCAAGCTGAGGTTGTTGGACGCACATGTGCAAGCGTGTCCTGATGTTTGCCTCCAGCTACGCAGTTTTGGCAGGAGGATGAAGTAGAGGTCAGCGGAGAAGACTGCCGTCAGGGTGGCTATCAGGAGGAAGCGGTCTCGTCGCATCGTTGAAGAAGAAAAGACTTACAGAAACAGAGTAAAAGGATAAAACCCAGGAAAGGAAGATGAAAAAGTTGAACTGTGTGCTGCTGCAGAACGTGCGAGGCATCACTTGTAGGTCTCCTCTCAGACAACCGGGCAGATCCAATAGTAGGTTTGTCCAAGTCTCCCAATCTCTTTACTCTCTCTGTTTTAGTCTGTTCCTTCCAGCTTCACTTTTTCTTCTTCTCCTCCTCCTCCACCCCGCCTCCTCCTCCTCCTTTAGCTGCACCTAAAGACAGAGCTGAGCTGAGAGTGAACATGTGTTTGCAGCAGTCACTGACAGTTCGGCTGCTTCCAGGGACCTGCTCCACCGAGGAGGAGCCAGTGTGTATTTATCTGGTGTGCGTTGTGGGTGTGTACATCAAAGCGTGTACACAAAGATCAAATCACAGGTTAGCAGATGGAGACAGTGAGCGCAATCAGGCACTCACAGAGTTGACGAAGCCCTTAAAAGCAGGAGGAAGAGGGGAATACAATGCACTTCTTATCTCTGAAGATCTGAATGAAACTCTGTCCGGTTTGTGAGTCCAGTCTGATGCAATGTGTCCGCTTGTTTCCTCTGGCAGGAGGATTGGAAGTGGGCATGTGCAGATTTACAGGTGTTTACGTAGAAACTTGTTAAACTGGTCGGAGAGGATGACTTGTCTTGATGTCCCTTCTGTTTCCTCCTGGAATCTCTTCCTTGTGTCATCTTTTCACCTCCAGCTTGCTTCTCCTGCTTGAGTCCGCTCTCACTTCCACGGCTTCATCAAATCTTCTCTTCTCCTCCTGCCGTTCCATGTGTCTCATCATCCCTGCATTAATCTTTCATCCTCTTTGCTCGCGTTTCTCATCTTTCCCTACCCCTCTCCTTCTCTTTCGCCTCACTTACTTTACTCCGCAGATCTCCAGTCTGTCTTTGCTCCAGGCAAAAAATTCCCAGCTGCACTTTCCTTCCTGCTGCAGTTCCCCCCACACATGAATCCCTCGCTTTTTCTCCCTGTCACGCTGATATACAGGGAAAGCCTGCATTGAGAAAAAGGCTGTGGCGGAACCAAAAAAAAAACAGTTCTTGCACAACTTCAGATGAGGAAACGCGTCCACAAATAGCATTTCCCAAGCGTTTTATGCGCCACCTTTTACCTGCAAAAACATACATGAACATTGTTGCACATGTTTTCTATTGCAGCAAGAGTGAAGCGTTGAAATCCTCACAGGATATTTCATAGCCTGCATCTGTTGTTATTGTGGTGTTATGGAACATCTGTTGTCTCCTTGGGTGTGTGTTTGGAGCTCTGGCAGAATTACGTGTGAATGGGAGTAGCTCTTCAGGGTGTTTTACCATCTCTGAAGAGAAAACAGGCTGAGTGAAGAGGTCGCTGATGACGGAAATTAGTGAGAGGGAGCTTTTAAACTGCCATTTATTCAGCGGCATCGGAGGCTCTGATTTGTTTACATGCCCACGGGCGAAGTGGGTGACTGCCATCTAATGTTTCTTTCTTTTAATTCTCTTTAAACCACAACTACAAAAAATAATTACAGCATCAAGATGAGCTTTCCATTTAAGTTTTTACTGGTTTATGGTGCCTTTTTAAAAAAAAACTATAGAACCTAAGGCGTTGAATGAACCCTCATTTTATGTTTAATCTACTGTACAAAAAGGTAAACTGGACACAATGTAATCTAGTGATATCAAACCATTTGTAGAAGTTAGACATAACAAGATAAGCCTGACAACAAACCATATTTGGAGGAATTTAGCAATGAATTGGTGACTTAATAACCCTTGAGGGGCCAAGAAGATGTCCGGATGACTAACTGTTTGCTCCAGTGTGTCTGTCTGCATTTATCCCGGAGAAACAAACTGAAGCAAAAAAAAAAAAAAAAGCTCTGCGTCTGCGTCCTCCCCCACTTTAACACCCAAATCAGCACTAAGAGTAACCCAGTTTTTTAAGCATGAAAAAGCACATAAAAAAAAAAAACGTTGCAAAAATCAAATATCTAAAGACAACATATAAAAGTAGGGCGCTGAGTCCTGCGTCAACAGTCTGTGGAGTTTAGCAGAGGCGCGGTGATAAATAAAGACTGTTTTTTACTCAGATTGGTTATGCTGACAGAAAAGGTCAAATCATACTCCAACAAACAAACTTTGACAGATCAGTTCCTTTTATTGCAGTGTAATGTTTTTGGAATTACATTAGCATAGCTTAGCATAAAGGCCAACAACACAGGCGGTGCTGTAAGATTTGTCTGTTTTTGGAGGATTATTTTGTTGTTGAAACAATACATCTCGGATATAAATCTTATGATGTAGGACAGCCGGTTTATTTTCCTGTTAAATAGATTCAAAGTTGTGAAGAAAATGTATCTGTGGGATGAGCAGTAGAGTTGCGGATGTGAGATGCAACCATGAAAAACCTGCCAAATCTTCTTTACCTCTGTGCCAAACGGCTTATTTTGCCATCGACTCTTGTTTGGTGCTCATGAATGAATTTTCTTTATATTTATGGTGCCATCGGGGCGGAGAAATTAACAGAATTTCCAACTATACCATCTAATATGAAGCTTCAGTCCTTCCTTTTCTATCTCCTTTATTAAAGGATATTTTGAAGCATCTTTTATATGAAATGTTACATGAGCTGAATTTTGTATAGTCACTTACTGGGTTGGCTTACATGCAGATTAATAAAATGCAGTTTAACAAAAGTTTTTTTTTACTAAAGGTTACCACATTTATTGTCTGCACGAAACAACACATAAAAAATGTACCACAATATAAATAAACATTTTGGAAAAATGCTGTCAGGCAATTTGTTTTTAGTCCTTATGTGCATCATAAATTGTGAGTTACACTCAAAATAAGAAGAACACATAGCAAAAGTCCAACCGCCCTCATTGATGTTTTGATTTTATCCATGGATGTCACATTATGTGAATCATCAACACACTATTTATATCATACTTTTCTGATATTAAAATTACTGTTTTGCTATCGAGAATGACATCCTGACACCCCAAGACACAGAGAAGGCTTACATGGGAATTTACATGGGCTTCAAATGTTATAAACTGTACAAAACATATTTCTCACGTGGAAAAAATGGGTTAACTCTGTATTTTACATAAATTATGTTTTTATTTCACATGCGCACAAAAACTACACGGAGTTACATGTAAAATGCATTGCACCGCAGTTCTTTTGAGGGAAAAATTTAATTATATGACCTTTACAGGTGGACTTCTGAAACATTTATTTTCTAACCATAAGTAGGTTCGCTATTAATCCACATTTTCATTTTTTCCTGCTAAGCTCAGCTAATCCACCATTTTCTTACACCTTAAATATCATTGGACCAAAATTCAGGAAATTACTCTGGAGTGAAAAACAAACTGAAAGCAAGAAAAACAAGGTGACAACATGTTCTATCTGCAGTGGAAACTCACCAGCATGACCTCAATATCACATGCACAAATCTTTTTTACTCCCATTTTCAGGACAACTTCAGAAACTACAAAGGAATTTGACAAAAACAAAAACAAAGTTCACGTGAGAATCTTTGTCTATATCCAAGTGGAAACTCACTTTTCTTTCCAGATGCTTTGAGCTGCGCTTCATGCTGCCTGTCAGACACCACACCCAGTGGATTCTGGAGAAATCCTCTTGGAGTATGAACACATTTACTGCAAGAAAGAAACATGAAAAAAAATCAGACCTTTGCCAGTGAATCAGTGAATATCAATTTATCCTCTAAGTGGTCAGTCAACAAGATCCCACAGCTACAGGAAAGGTTGTTTTCAAAACACATAAATAAACGGAGGAGAGAGGGAAGCAGAGGGTGGAAAAACTGGACAATGAGTGATATCAAACAAAAATCTCCACATCACCAAAACAGAAAAACAAAACAGGTTTTCTCATCAGATGTTTCATAAATAGACGATTTCCTTTCCATGTTTATCTCTCTCTCATTATCCCTTCCCATCCATCATATTTTCTGGATAGCTTCGGTCCGACTGTGGGGTGCTGCAGCCACAGCTCTGGAACTGAAGAAGTCGAACGGTTCAGTCACATTCCTCAGGATTGATTGAGCTTTATTTAGCCAACTATGCGCTAGCCAGTATTTCTATGCTAGTTAACAGTTGTGTGTTCACAAATCTAGACTATGTTGTGAGATGACTATAAGGAGATAAAAAGAGTGTTTACTTGAATATCAGAGGGAAGATCACAAACTGTCGCAGCAGAAAACCGATCAGCATCCACTTTACAATAACAGGAAAATAGTGTGTTGACTAAGAAATGGTTGAATATAGTTGCATTAGAAAAAAACTAACATACATATGTCAGTTACACAAGAAATTCTATTTGAAGTTAGCCATTATTACACACCATGCTGAACCACTTTTCCTGGATGTCCACGCAATTTTAATCCTCCACCACCAGACGTTTAAACGGGATCCAAATGTGGGCCTTGGCTTGGCTTTTCCAGCCTTCCATTTCCCCCTTTCTGAGCCATTCCTCAGTGGATTTGTTAGTTTGCTGAGCATCATCATCTTATTGAAAAGTCCAAGCTCAGTTCAGTTTCAGCTTTCAAAGAGCTGGCCTAACACTGCCTTCAGGAACATTCTGAAATGATCAATGAGAGCAAGCTGCCCAGTCCCCGGGGCACCAAAATAACTCGGAACATATCTTAACGTTTCACTTGTCTGCTTCACAACTGGCAAGAAGATCCTCGCCTGAGAAGAGGTGTTTGACCTGCGCCAACTGTGTCTACTGTTACCGTAGCTTTGCTTTGGAGCTGTGAAGCAGAAGTGTGCAGGCAAAATATATATATATACATACATACATTTATTTTTGTATTTTTAATGCCAGCCAGGGGGAGCATCTATAAGGTGAAAGAAATTTACCAGTAGGACCAACAGATGTTGACGAGTTGCAACCAGTCAATCATTGTGGTTTAGGTTGTTGAAAAGACGTCTCTTCTCATGATGCATGACTGTTGTCTGGTAAACATCCTCACACAGATACTGACACACACAGATGGATGCACAAAGGTAAAAAAAACACAGATCATAGTTCTACCATTTATCAAAAGCTGACTGGGTGTTTTGCAGGTTACCATGGGTTGCTGCGGTTGCTCATGAACCTTTTCTCCAGAGTTGGAAGACGAAGCTGAAGCGGATATAAGGAGACAAAATAAGTTAATAAATGTGTGTATGTCTGTGTTCGCCGAGGTGTGGTTGCAGAGAAAGCACAGCTAATTGTTTAGCTTGGCAAGTTCTGATTAGCAGGCAGACAGTAGGAGGAAAGTGCTGGAAATGTCTTCTACGCTCACACATTAACTTTCAGGGTTTGTGCACTTTAAAACATTCGACCTGTGCCTCTGAAGCACAACGATGCCCAAATGTTCCAGAGCTGAGCTCCAAACTCCAGAGGAGAAGAATGTGAGGAATGCTCTGACTGCTCTCTTCATAAAGTGGTGAAATGGGTCCTGATTGAATCAGAGTATCAGGTTTGATTACCTTGGATGGCAATTTTGACCTGCAGCATTTAACCCTCAGCAGATGCTACACAGCCATATCTGAATGCAGGGAGGTTCTGGTGAACGTGGTAATTATCAGAGGGAACATTCCTGTTGGACATCCATGATGGGCATAAGAATAGGTCACACTCTATTTGACTGAGAGTCTAGAGCACATAATAGCTGTTTTTACTGAACTGTTACCTTCTGAACAGCATTCCTCCAGTGAAGTTTGACCCTGGCAGGTGAGGTCAGATACTTGACTTTTGGCCTCGCAGGACCCCGGTTTGCCACATTCAGCCTTCTCCAATATATCTTCTCTGGGGTTATTTGGCTCCTTCCTCAGGCTATCAGAACCAACGGATGACAATGTTTGCAAGAAAATACAAAGCTCCGGACATACAAAAACAAGTTTCCCAAACTTTGTTCTTGTAAAACCTCTGAAACTAGACTGTTGCACAGTGTTTTATCCAAGCATCTAATGTCTGTGATAACATTCAATGGCTTGATTCTGTCATTCAAATCGTTCAAATCATATAAGCCTGTAGAGGATTTTAAAACAGATAAGTTGATAATTTTCTAGAGATTTGGGGCAGTATAAGCTTGGCTTAGCTTGGCTTTTTTTTAAAATAAATTTGGGATGTCTATACTGGCTTTATCAGAAGTCATGACTGAAAATATTTATGACTTGCTTAAAAACTGGGCAGTGCATGGCTTGGCTAGACAGAC
>JAVQJG010262043.1:0-12388 GCA_036024015.1 Craterocephalus amniculus
ATCGCTGTGTTTGTCTGCTATATGATATATTTAACTGAAATTGATGATCCAAACAACCAATGATTTATAAAGAAAAATCTTGAAAATAATCAGGGGTGCCCAAACTTTTGCATGTGACTCTATATGCCTGTTCAACACAAAAAACACAGAAAAAGCTCCTTTTATCCCCCAAAGAAAAAACTTAATATAAGGCTTACCATTTCTTCCAAAAATAGTCTTGAGAACTCGAGGACAGGGGATGGTGACGGTCTCTCCGAATTCAGCCCGTTCCCAGCATGCTATATTGTCCCAAGCTCCCCTACATCCCGGCTCTGTCAAAACAAGAGTTGCTCCATAAGTAAGATGTTGAGCCTGAAAAGAAAATATTAAAAACTGAATACACTACAAAAAGTAGAAGAATGACAAAGTTTAACAGTTGCTTTTTATTTTCAAAAGGTGAAAATACTTCTTCACCAGAAAGTTCATCCACTCTGTTAGGGTTTATTTTTACATTCACTTTCATTTGCAAGAGAAAATAAACCAGCATAGCCTGTATTTAGAATGTGATTCGTGCAAATAGTTTATAAAAGGTTTTGCATGCAGTAGAAAAAAAATCTGTAAAGTGTACACTTTGCATTGAACACCAGACTCCAGTATTACATCATCACATATGAGGTTTGTATAGTCATGGTTTTACTGTACATGAGCTGTTTATCTTCAAAAGTGCAGAGTATATAAAGACATCGGTTATGTTTGAAGGGGTGAGAGCACATTTTAATCTCATCCATAAAAATTTGGAGTAAAATAGTGCATATTTAAAGCAGGAAGGTCAAACAAACAGGACCTGCAATAAACACTGATTTTATGTAGTTCTACTCATATGAAGCATCTCTTCCTTCCTGATTTGTATCCAATAAATGCAAAAGGTTTGTGCACAATCAGAACAGAAAAGAAACGTGACCCTGACCAGATACAAGGGTACCACTGACCCTCTGGAAAAAATAAGAGAAAAAAAATAAAAAACAAACAAACTGTGGACAAAAATAGCACACCAGCTCTCAGCTGGAGCCTTAATGGGTAACAGTGCTGATGGCAAACAGTCGACAAGGCTTTTTAGTGATAGATGAATGGAGACAGTTTGCTTGATAAAAATGTGCTCAAGATCCTCAAGCCGGCATCAGATTGAAGCTTTGTAAGGACACTATGAAAAGAAACATACTAGTAAGACCTTAATACATTAAGGTGGCTGTGTTTGGTTTCGCTTATTCAGGGACTTGGAAATGTGATGGATTATTGTTTTGGAAGGAAATCCGACTTCTGACGGAGATACTTTGAGCCCCAAAGGTCAAACCTGCGTCTTTAAAATGATGGAGACAGAAATAAGAGCTGCGGCGGATATAACCATCCTCACCTCCCATACTCAGATCAGGTTTCCAAAGATACTCACAGGCATGAAACCACCAAAACCATGAAAAACCCTTCAAGCTCTCATGTTAACTAGTGGATATGTGGCCCAACTCTGATCCAAGATGCAGACAAAATTATTCCAGACATTCACAGCTTTGTGCTTGACTGAGTGTCCTGCATTTACTTGTTATATAGTTAAAGATTTTATATGATACAATGTTCTTATACTGCTGTTTGAGACCTTACTGTGCTTAAAGTTTCTCATCAATATAAAAGATGATGCCTGACAGCTGGAATAAAAAAACAAGGCTGACAAAATTCCCTTCCTTTTTTAAATGTTCCATATTATGTCACATTAGTCCTTTTATACAATCCTTTTTGCAGCAGTTGTGATTTAGTCAGACGGTCTTTCTTCAGTTTTCCTTCCCTTTGTGGTCCATTTAATCCCCATTATGTAGGCTTAACTTTTGATGGGTGCTCTCAGCCCATAGCAACGGCCATTTTTTTCAAAGTAGACAAAAAAGCCAGGTCTTCCAAAAAGCTAACAGTGCACATTGCTGATTAATTTAAAGTTAAACAAAAAGGAGAAAGTGCTGAACACCGTAAGCACTGGTGAAAACCACAAACAGCGGCACTTGAAAGTCAACATTAACACAGGTTTTCTCTCCAAATTAAAGACGATGGAAACAGAAGATTTCTGTGGAAATTGAAGATATTTTAAGTACTGTAGAATCATGCAATAGTACTTTGTTCATCTCCAACAATTAATTGAAAGAATAAGCCAGCAGCAGTGGTGAATATACCGTAACGTAAAGGGTCAAATGTGTCAATAATTTGTGTTTTTTTTGTGTGTTATAAAATGTAAACATTGAAGAGATTGCATTTAGAAGTAAGTTCAACAATTAAAGAGCCTTTTAGGCTCATTACACCATCATGGAAAAAACCAAACAGCCCTAACTTTTTGTGAGAGGTACATATACTTCACTTCCAACTCTAACCTTCCACTTTTAAGGTCCGGCTCTGATCAGTCAAGGGTGAGAATACAATCAGAAAGAAAAAGTGCAAGTGAAAGGGAGATAGGAAAGTGCAAAGTCTATAAAATATTGTGCTGGATAGGTCATAACCAAACGTCTCCTGCATGAAGCTTCTTGTTTTACATGTGGACAGTGGGCATCGTGGAGGATACTGTGATGGCCTGAAACCTGAGCTGAATATGTAGGGAACAGAGTAAAGAAACCTTCCATCTTTTGTTGCAATACAATTTGTTGAAACTTCTGTCATGACTTCGGGTTGCTGAACGGAGCTCTATGCAGAAATTACAAAAGAACCCAGAAACGCTTGTCGTTTTTCATCATATTGAATTAATCGCTGGGACGTGCTAACCCTCTAGTCTGCAGGTATAACGTACAAACCATGCAGTGGGAAGGCCATAGCAAGCAGCAAACATGTGAGCAGAGACGGAAATGAAACCTCTCAGTAGTGCTCACACTCAGTTTCTGCTACGTTTGCACCTTTCACCCGATGTCCTGAAGATTTTACTGCTTTGCAACAACTCTGGTTCATTTCAAAACTCCAGTGGTGAAACTGGCTTTTTAGATATGGTGCTATGGGCCCAAGCTCCAATGGGGCACTGCTTCATGCATTCAGCTGAAAGGATTCAAACTCACACCCATCAATAACTAACCCATCATGCTTGTGAGCGATCAGCCAGGTTTGTGCATGTGAAACTCTGATCGTCATGCTGAGGTCGGTGTCCTTTCCTTCCCTGGTTCTCCTTTGCAGCTGCTGTTGGACGTACACCTGCATGCATCTGATCGGAAGGCAGTGGCTCAACCAACATTCCCAGTAGGTTCCCTGTTCTCTCACCAGGCCAGACAAGGCAGATCAAACCAGTTCCTAAACTCACCAAATGCTTTTATACATAGCTGACTAATGACTTTTTATTGGGAATTGATGTGAGTAAAATTTTAAATGATATTAGAAATTTCTGATCTGTCGATTCTCTCGCTGGACTTAAGATGTGAAAGGATCATAACATCTTCGATCCCTTCTCTTTCCTTCTGAATATTAATGTTATATTCCTTTACTGATTCCATTGCCTCTGTCCATTTCAGTCCAACTCGATTACTTTTTATCTTGCTATAACCAATTCATCACGTTCTCCCTTCCCTCCCTCTTCTCTAATGGTTTTCTCCGCACAACTAGCTTTCATGACATTTCTGTATTCATGTTGCATCGTACCTTAATGTCAGAGGTGAAGGACATAGGCTAATTTGTTCCAGCCCTCCATTTTTGACCTTACAAGTGGTTCCCAGTGGACGTCGAATGCCGGAACTGAAGCTTATTCTGGTCTTGCCCTCTCTGCACGTTATCCACAAAGTGAAAAAGCTAAATTCAGATACCATCAGCCCAATGGAAATATTTTTATAGCCCATGGTAAAGAGGAAAGGGGGGATGAAGGGAAAAGTGGTGAAATGGAGTAAATAACAGATGGACAGGGGAGCCAAACCGTGACAAAAGAGGAGAGCAGGAAAAAGTGTGAGTGCTCGTGTCTCAGGGGTAAAATGACTCGAGCACAGATCCAAAGTCAGCGATGCATGAAAAAAAAAAACGCCATCTAAGTGATCCATCTTTACTCCATGCGCGCTCACAGAAACACTCAGAAAGACACCAGAGGCCATTTCCAAGCAACAGCTCCTCAAAAGTATGAAAAGAAGTCGCTTTTACAAACCAGCTTCCTGTATAGAAACTGGATGATTGTATTCCATCAGCCACAGGCATTTTCTGCTGATGCAACCGGCTCAATATCTACTGCAATTTAACATTTGAAGGTTTCAGAAAGGTCCAACATCTTAATTAGAGGATCGTCACCCTCACTCAGAACCAGCTTAACTTTCGTTTAGAGGATAAGTGTAGATGTACATGGAGATTTAAACACTTTTGGTTTGTTAAATACTTGTAAATGTACAGAGTGACATATAGGGTGATCAACAGTACTGACTTTATATTTTTGGAATGCATTACAAAAAGCAAAATATATATAAATGAATAAAACTGTAAATAAGCCAAATTATTGCTGAAACTTAAGACAATTCTGCTTGCTCATGACATAAAAATGTTGGTCCATGAAATCTAAACATCCTGATAAAAATAAAAATGCTGCTTTCCACTAAAACACTAATTTTACTGGTCCAGCCCACTTGAGATTAAATTGTGCTGAACTAAAATGCATTAGACTCCACTTGGTTTAGTATCACCACAGCCGTATTTCAAACAAGTTAAAAAAATAAATCTTAGACACAAAGTCCTGCATTAACTTCAGAGAATGAGCTGCAGCAGGGAAACTTCTCTTTACTCTGCAAAACATTGTTACATATAAAATGCATAACTGGAGGAGGGTGTCAATTTGTTAGTATTTTGCATGTTTTGTGGTAAAAGTGTCTCTCCTGTGCAGCTCACATATAATGTAAATCACTACATTTCTACTTTAAGAGGATCTCAACACTAAGGGAAGTTAAACCAATAATGAATCGTGGAGTTTTCCAGCGAGTATGGATGCCTTTCAGCTGTCTGTAGTTGACACTTGTATGTGGTTTTATTTTAGGGAGAAAGAAGTCAACCAATAATGTGCTGCTTTATCTGTATAATGTAGCTATAAGGCATTAGGTGGAAGGGGTTTTACATAAAAAAGGTCTGAAAACTGCTGGTAACAGCAAATAATTTAGATTTAACACAGAGATTCAACCTTATGCCTCAAATAAGGACATCTCTATCTTCGGTGAGGTGATATCCCACTTCCAGCTGTATCTATGACAACAGGCCAATGATGCTGACACCACTTATCCTGATGAGCTACAAGAAACCGGATTGGTGGTAGACCACAAACTCACTTCCTGTCACTTTCATGACCAGCCAGTGCACCTGGACAATAAATAGATCTGCAGGAGATGACACAGACGCAGCCCTTCATGCCACACTGACCCCCCTGGAACACCCGAGATATTTTATAAGGTTGCCTTTTCTGGATTTTAACTTGGAATTTATTGGAAAAACAAAAATGAACCATAAATCATGCACTGGCTCCTAAACGTTTTGAGTCATGACCCCAAAGATGACATATTGTTTTGTTTGTCATACTTCCTTCCACAATGACAATTTTTAATTTTGTCAGTAATAAGGAAGGTTAATGTGGATTTATGCACTAATGTGTTATAGAATTAAGGTGTAAAATGTATAAATGTCTTTGTTTATGGTTTAATTTTGACAGCTATAATAAAAAAAACTAATTTATTTGATAAATATAGGTTTAATATTTTAACAATTATCTGGCGACACTTGAAATGATCTTGCGGCCCACAGTTTGGGAACCACTGCCATAAATAACCAACTCCCTACAGGAATGTGTGCCCACTTTATACCCCCCCAAACTTTATCATGAACCCCAGCAGAACAAAGAGCATTAGAGGAAAACCCTGCACCCTGCACTGAGTCAGTGGGCGTGAGCTTGGAGGGTGATCTCTTGTGAAACCCAAGCACCGGAGTCCAGATGTAATGTGATGTATGCACAAAAAGGTTACATACGGCAGTTACCATGTTGGGCCGTATAAAAGTCAACATGACATGAGAATGAGTGGGCAGAGCTGCAAAGTCGTGGTTGGATTTTATAAGTTGGCAGCATCAAATTACAGCTCACAGAAATCTCCCAGATAGCATTTCCGCTCCCGTTAATGTGAGTATTACGTAAGAAGAAACATTTTTAGTTTGACTGTTTCTGAGGATTATGTTGATAATCTGAAAGGCCGCATGACGACAAGCGGAAGATTTATCGTGTGTGAATGAATGATATGTAATTAAGTTGATTAGGTTTAAGCAATTAGCAGAGGTCTTTGAATCCATGAACACGATGAGGCCTTCTCTGTGCTGCTGAGAGACGTCAGAGTTGCTACAAGTTCAGACATCCTAATGATTTACATCCCACGACGTCAACTTGTTTATGAACCCGTTCAGACTATCAAACTTTTACTTTAGCATCTCTGAGCATCTGTACCAGTTTTTTTTTGGAGACAACAACAACAACAACTACCCTCCTCTCTTTGCTGTCAGCTCTGGCTGCTGCCCTCCTCCTGTCTGGCTTACCTGCATCCATTTTAAAGCCCCATCATTTCTTTTTGTCCATTTTCTTTCCTGAAATTGTGTTTTTCCACCAAGCTGGCCGCCAATCCATTTTCCATTTGTTACCGATCCGAGGATCTTTTGCCTCAGTGATCTCACAACAGCCCCTCCGTCTCTTTGTAGCTGGAATAGCAAATTGCTGATTGAACAAAAGCTGACAGGTGGAGCATTTTATTGTTCTTTACTTTCTCACTGATGTGACGATCCAGAGCAAGACTATTGTCTCAATGTCACTTTCACTAAAATTAGAAAAAAAGAGAAAACATTCACAGGACCTTTTCTTTATAAATACTGTTTTTCATACACTACTCACAAAATGTTAGGGATATTTGCCTTTTTGTAATTTGTCATAAACCTAAAATGCTCAATGACTTATTTGAGAACTTAATGTTAATGTCTTTATGCTACTGAAAACACACCTGTTCAATATTCAAGTAGCTACTGATTGTACAACATGCTGTCCTCAACGCGATGAATAATCACAAAAAAATGAATAAATAAAATTTTTAAAAAAAACTGAAAAAGGTGCCTGAACCTTGAAACATGCACTAAATGATCTGGTTCAAAGGCAGCATGTTACTAAGCAGTCCTCTTTATCCACCAACATTCAGACATTGGAAAAACAGTCATTTTTTTATGTTGTGCTGGTAGCTTTTCTTTTCATGACACGCAACAGGGGAATTTTCGCTGCATCTAAATGCTCTATATTACATTCATGATATAATAGAGTGAATATTTTGTGAGTGCCATCAATTTCACATGAAGGCTGAATATTCCCATGTTTTGTGAGAAGTGTACATAAGACCCCAGAAAACTGAGGAAGGCACAACTTCCTGAGGACCCTCAGGAAAAACCAGCTGGCTCTGAACCTGCTTCTGTCCCGGCGTCGTGCTGCAGACAGCGCCAAGCTACAGACTCAGAAGACCCTGCAGAGCCTGTCACCTTACCTTGCCAACCCAGATGTTTGAGCTGCTGCCCTACAGGAGTCTTCAAATCACAAAGACTAAAACCAGCTTCAATCTCGGAGCACTGATGGCATGCAACTTTTTCATACACTAAACAAAAGAAAAATCCACCAGGCTCTTTATCTCAGCAATGTGCAATATTTCAAGAACTAAGTGCTGCTTTCTGTCACCTCCACTAAATTTAACTTGTTTTATAGTTTTGCACCCCTTTTAGTTTAATCACTTTATACAAAAGTTGTTTAATTCAAACCCTTGTTAGTCGGTTAAGAAACAATTATTTACAACAGTGGCCTAACCAAGAGGCAGCAGTCGGAGGCAATTTATACAACGATGCACTCACATAACAGAATAAAAAATAAAAACATAACTATACTTTTTACATTCAACAATGTTCCCAAAGGGGAAAAAAAAATCTGATCAGAAACTACTATTCATTCCTGATTATACAAAATAAATAGTGGGATGCAGGTACGAAGTCGTGTTTGTCTGGAGCAAACTGGAAAAACGGCCCAAAAGGAGGAGTGGGTGCTTGGGAAGACTGTAGTGATAAAACTACAAAGTGATAAGTTACAGTTGTTGGAAATGTTGACTGGGGAGCAAAGATGAAGCATGTTTTGGAAACTGGTACCAATATAAAAACCTATGATGACCAGTTAACGAGGATAGAGTACAATGAGTTGAAAGGGGCACCAGTAATAAGCAGTGGGATGGACAACGTCCAGTTTTTAAGAAGATTTTTGGAGAGACTCCTGTAGATTATATCACCATAATCTGTGCCTGGCAGGATTGACCAGAATGTGCTTTGCAGAAGCACAACATGTATGTTTATTCATCTTTTATCCGTTTTATTTATTTAACCATCAGTTATGCCAGTAAACTGCCCACAGACCATCATAACCCTCCTATCAGTGTAGAGACTGGTCACCCAAAGTTTTATTGCATTGGTGCAATAAAAGGTTTTTTTTCATGACTGATCACAGATTCTGTGAAACATTCTTGAATGATGCTGTTAGCTCATAGAAAGCAGCAGTCCTTTAATCCAGACAGACACCAGACAGCTGCCACCCCTGTACAGAAACAGAACGGAGATCTACGTCCTTGCCGGGAAACAAAGCGGACATGCATCAAGTATCAGCAAAAACCAGAAAGAAACAAACAAAACCAAAGCAGAAGAAGCTATTGGTAATAAACCAGATGACTAAAGTGACTGTCAGCATGCTGAAGATGAGGAGTTAAGAGTGTTCAAGAAGTGTGACTCCACCTGTGCAATGATCAGAAACCAGGGGGACCCAGATCCAGATTAGATCCATTTTTGACTAAACAAAAAAAAAGTAAGATAAACTTACTTACACTTAAAATACCCAACTCTGCAAGTATTGGCTCTCATGTCTTTATAATTTGCTTCCAGGCAGCTGGACTTTAATCTTTTAAAGTCATGTTGATTAAGAGTTCAAGGTCTTCTGAAGGTATTTTAAAGTTTTTTTTGGCGTTTGTTTTTTCTTAGATGTCATTGGCTGCTTTTTGGGTTACTTTAACTCCAGTGTCTGTATGTGACCACTTTTTAGGAGAATATAATTTTTTAACACTGACCTATGACTCATTCTGTGTATAAAGGCTTCCAGCTTAAGGAATGAATCAGTGTGTCATCACATGCAGTAGAAAATTTATCAGAAGACCAAGGTTAAATTATATCTGTGTAACTATAGAAGCCTGTCAAAAAGACAGCATTTGTTCCCATTTCTACTTAAAATGCCAGAGATAATAGTTTATAATACTGATAGTAGGTTTTTTGCAGCAACAAGGTGATTCACAAAGAGCTATTAGCTAAAAACTTGGCATATCTCAGCATGGTGGACAGCGTGTCCTTGAACACATGGGTATAAGAGAGGGGACAGGCCGAGACTATCTACAGCAGACTACAGGACGTGTTAGTGAGGTCCTTCAAAAGAAGCAAAAACCTGAACCAGGATGTGAAGATGCATCTGGACTTTCAGCCGATCCATCTACTTCTGGCTGAAGCCTCATCTGAAATCTTAACGGGTTTCAGTACATCATCCGGGTACTTTTGCATACTCATTTTTCACGTACTATGCATACTTTTTTTTCATTTTGATGTAGTATACTTAAAATTTTGAGTATTAAGTATGGAAGCATGCGATTTGGGACAGAGGAATTCTCTTAGGAGCATCTCTATGCAGCTCGTGCATACATTCATAGTTTCATGTTGGAAAGGTTTGTCCAGGAGGAATATGAAAAATACTAAAGAGCAAATAAAATATTTAGGTCAAGTGTTGACACTAGGGTTAGAATTTGAGTTCCCTCTAAGAGATTAGAGGGCAAAAAGTTATAAAAGGCCAAGACAAGGCATTTAGATGCTTGTAAGAGTAAGGCACATCGCCTAATATATTATGTAAGCTTTCACTAAATGGATATGAAACTAACGAGATCTCAAAGAATAATCTTTTAGAAATCCAGATTTAGTGATGGGCTCCTTTCATAGAATCAAACCCTCAAGGTTTATGCAGAAACAGCATCCTGGCTTGTGTTAATCATGTGCAACATGTGATGATTGCTTTCATTTATGCAATGAATAAGCTGTGTAGGAGTGGAGAATAAACTAAATGAATATTCTCTGCATGCTGTATTTGTTGTTCCATAAATTATTCATGGAGGGGGGGCAAATGTGAAAAAATAATTAAATCCAGACATGAGCCAGCACAAAAACATACACAACATAATGAAAGGATTAGAAATTACAGATACTAAGTACATGTTTAAAATTGCTTTCATCCAAATTTGGTCAGGCAGAGAAATAATCTCATTCATCTCAAATCCAGATTTAGTCCAGTTATGATTTAGCTGGAAAGTATCAAATTACAGTTTCAGTGCAACTGGTCATTTTTTAATGACCTTAACAGCGTCCATTTTTCTTTTTCTTTTTTTTAAATGTAGAAAACACAACAGAAAAATAAAAACAGATTAAACTGCAGAGGAAAAGCTGATAATGCATTCAAAATGCAAAGATCTGATACATGCACAACCCAAAGCAAAACAATGAAAACAGCTGGAGGAGGATGTTGCAGGTCAGTCAGTATCATGACTGGTGTAAAAAGAGCATTTCAGAGAGGAAGAGTCTCAGCAGTAACGGGGGACGGAGATTACATCTTCAAAAAAATCATCTATGAATTGCAGAGCAATTTTAGAATAATGTCCCTCTGTTAAAAAACAGCAGATCTGCAGATTTACCCCCCACTAACAGGTCCATAATAGGGTTGTCCTACTAGGCTGTGTAGCATGGCAAATTTTGACTTTGTTTTCAACTTCGGCTTGAAACAAACAAAAACAGAGACAAAAAATTATTGTTCAAATAATTTTGCTCCTTATTTGTTTAAATGTGAAAGGCACCCATCCCTAACCACAGCACATAAAGTTGTAAGTAGATCCTGATGAGTGTTTGGGTTTATGAGACACAGAAAAAAATCAATATTGGATGGATTGGACCAAAGCTTATATATGAGTATGGACAGAGGTTAAAATATAGACGTTGCACCCGCTGGACTAACGTGTAGAAGAGGAACTATCAGACTTGTTTTTAGCACTCAGTTTAAAAGCCTGCTTCTCCAAAAATTTTAAGATTTTGTTTAAGAACTTAAAGAACTTAATTTTCATATGAATAACACAAAAAACACTTTTCACCAGAATGCCCATGTTTGTGCACACAGCCATGAAGTTAGTAAGCCCAAACTTTGTATGAGCGATCCAATTGGCTGGGATTTGGTGGCATGTAGGTAGGATCTTGGTTATTCATTGTTGCATTGTTACTGTAGTTTGCAATCTAACTTCCTGCAATGAAAATCATGTGCAGCTCTTCTTATACTATTGGCACAGAAAACACTTATCATTTTTCAATGTTTACTACAAACTCCCACCTGGTGAAAAGCCCTCTACTGCAACATGTCAACAACTGAGCACGTGCTAATGGCAGGTAAAAAGTTCAATCACTAAATCCACCAGGTTAAAAACTGTTAACATGCAGCTCAACTCCAGAGCGTCTAACAGTTCGTTACTGAGGGAATTGTAGTCCCCAAGCGTGATGTCTGAGTGATGGTAACCTTTATTGCGGCCGGCAGCCTCCTGCTCCCTCAGTCTCTTCACACACTCCGCCTGGTCTCTCTCCACCTCCAGCATGAAGTTACAAGTTGGATGTCGGCCGTCCACCTGAAGAGGATATAATACAAGAGAACAGTTTGTAGGTTAAAGCTGCCAAAAGGAAGGCTTCATCCTAATGGCATATTAGCAGCACACTGCTGGAAACAGGTAGCTTCTGACAGCCCATCACATGACGAACAAGGCAGGTATCAAACTATAAGAGCTTCAATTAAGGTCAAATGAATGTTTAAAAAGGTAAAATTTTGAATAATTTATACTCTAAGCATGATTGTATTTGCATCAAAATGTCATATGTCAGGCAGTCCTCATCATTTTAAACACTGTGTTATAGTTATTCTGGTCCATATTACTTCTGAATAAGCACATTGTTTCTGTCTTGCTGCACTTTGTGCAGGTGAAGACACTGCCAGGATCCCACTGGCTGTAAAAAAGAAATGGCTGGCCAGTTTTTTCAAAATATTCTGGATGCAAACATCATGGTATTTAATAATTATAATCAGACTTACACCTGAAAATGTACAATTGATCTTAAACTAATCAATGAAATAGGGATTTGAATGACTTAATAGTCTCAAAAGCTTAAAGGGATACTCCGCCCTCAGAATGATGTGCCTTCATTTGTTTACTCACCCTCATGTTGATTGAGATGTTGGAACACTTTCTTGATATTCAACATGTAGCCGGAGATATCGGGA
>JAVQJG010262082.1:0-33018 GCA_036024015.1 Craterocephalus amniculus
CAACTAACAAAATATTACATATAATATATGCACTGTGAAATATTTTTAAAAATACAATGGAACAGTTCCAAACAACAAGGAGCTGTTAATAATAGGAACAGCTATCTGACAATGTTAAGCTGCAAGTTTGTAAAAGAGGAGAATGTAATGAGCCAAGTTTTAGATTCTGTTGTGTTTCCAGTCATTTGAAGCTGCAAACTGAAATCTGAAATGGCCAAAGGCTGTTCTTTGGGATGATAAGTAAGCTAATGTGGCTAGTGGAGTGTAACTTGCTAACACTGTTTTGTATAATGAGTAAGGAGCAGTGAAAAGCAAGAGTTTTGCTGATTAATGTTTTATAAATAAACTAATACCATGAATCAGGCTCTGGGAGTGAAATGATGACCAGATAAAAGGAGAATACAAATCACAGCAATGCATGCTAAAGGGAGTGTTAGTAACAAAGTGAGTGACATAATGGTAGACAACATCTATCTTTGAGGAGACTCTTCAATAGGACTTCAATAAATGATGTCACCATAACCACATGATGGGAGACTTGATATTTTAACCCGCAAGTATTTTCCTGAGTGTGAGAAAAATGACTTGGGAAGACTAATATTGGGAAAAAAACACAATCCAAGATTTGGCTTTGGAAAGGAAAGTGTTGATGTGCACATCAAAGGAGAGAGGAATATCCAGAACAAATAACAAGGTATTTGTTATTTATAACTATAGATGTCAGTCAATGTGTTTTGTTTTTGTATTGTGTGTGTGTGTTTGGGGAAGTTGATTGATTCTTGGCCGATAACCGCTATTTATTTAAATGAAAAATTTAACTCCAAGATCTTGAACTTTTGAATTACAAATTTCTATATGTGTGTTCATGCAGCAGTGTTCGTTTCTTTTATATACGTCACATTGGATCTATTTTTGTACTCACCAACTCAATCACGTGTGTTGAAGAATTCTGATTGGTGGAACTTACACCATGCTGCATCTCCAAGGATTGGCCAATATGCAGCTGTATTGTATACATGTTTACTTTGCTACAAACTAAACTGTTTTCATTGCTTTAAAAAGTGGACGAGTGGATGAATGGTCCAAGCTCTCCTGGGCATGTTTTGCGGAGGATGAGACATCAAGTCTGCTACTCAAATAAACAGTGTATGATAGAAAGTCAGCAAGCTGGTGGAGCTTATCTAGAGCCCACAGAAACAAATTTGGGAAAAGGTAAAGAGACTGAATGAATCAAAAATGCCACAACAGGTGAAGTGGGTTAGATCACCAAAGCACCCAGTTATATCAGCATGATTTACAACACATTTTCCAGAGCTTTCCAGTGTGCAATGCAAACCTTGCAGATTACCAAGAATTTTTTACCCTGATCATTAAATTCTGGGCAATACAAGTTTCAGATGATGTGTGTGGAAAGCATTCATTAGAATTTCTGTTTGCTGGAAGTTCCCTTTACTGCAGTTACTTTTCTCGTTGTTGTAACCCAGAGTCCAGAAATGCAGTGACTTTGGAAGCTGCTGTTGTGGTCTAGTTATGCATATATGAACTTATTGTTCCTAAGGAATTATTGTCTTACACAAATCTTTCCTATCCCAGAGGCTATGTTGCCCCTCCCTCTTTCTCTCCTTATATACTCTGTTAAAGCACACTCCCTTCTCAGATATTACCTGCTCAGGCTAGACACAGCAGATCTCTGTATAACTAGTGAAAACAGTGCTATTCAGTGAGTGGATTCGGTAAAGTGATGCTTTTAAGGTGTCTGCAACCAAGCAGCAGTTTTGAAGAAGACTGGACAGCTCTGAGCGGTCTTCCTCTCCGCACAGGGTTCAGGCAGGACACTCGGCCTGAACAGCCAGGTAGAAAATGTGTAGTGTTGAGAATTTTTTGCGTTTCAAAGTTGTCAGATTTGCCATCATGCTCAGACATAGCCCAGTTGTTTTTTTATCTTTGGAAACACTAATTCTTGTTATTTATTTATTTTTTTGTTATTGTTAATTTCTCACTGTTGTCTGCATGTAAATGACCAGCTTTATGGTAGGCATAAAATTCTCCAAGTTATTATTGGCTGTGAAAATGTTACTCTTATTGACTCTTATGTTTTCCTCTTCCCTAGAAGCTCTGACAGAGGCAGTGCGCTGGAGCTCCAAGGAGAACCTGCTGGGGGCGGCTGAGAGCGACCCAAACCTGTTTGTTGCACTTTATGACTTTGTTGCTAGTGGAGACAACACACTCAGCATCACCAAAGGTAATAAAATAAAAGAAAAAGTTACTTTGGCTAGAAGTCCAGTTTGAAGAGGATGTTGATCATCTTTTAGCTGTTTTGATTTCACAATTTAGTTTAGTGCTGAAATGCCACTGTTTGTTCTTTTGCATTCTTTCCATATGTCCTAATGTAAGGTTGTTCCTCAGCAATGTAATGCAGCTGTACTTGATATTCTTTCATGTCTCAACCACACCCGTTAGGATTTGTTTCAACAGGGCAAAGTGAAGAGTCATGAATAAAATCCTCCAGGTGCAGCTAGGGATTGGCACATCAGCAACACCTAGAAACGAGTATTTGCATAGTTTTTCCTTAGAGATGTGTCAGTCATGCTTACTTCATTGCACAAGCAACATATATGTTTATAAAGAGTGTGTACTGGCAAGAATCTAGTAATATGTGTATCACAGTACAGGGACGATGATACAATATGTTATAATACAATTATCAATACTATATATTGCAATTTTTCTTAACCAGAATTTAATAAAAAGAAAACTGTCACAGTATAGTAAATATTCAAAGCTGTAACATGCCCAACATCAACTTACTGAATGAGAACAGCGTAAATAATAACTTACTATGATAACGAATAAACAACTATTGCTCTTCATGTACAAGTAAATAAATAAATTTGCATGTATATCTTTATAAATTAACACTTAAAATTCCTCAAGTAAATTTAAACGACAAAAGTTCAGGTGGAACACCACTGTTTGCATTTATAGCAAGTTCTTCATTTAAAAAAATCATTAACATGCTTTTGAATATCAATACATTATTGTCACACGAAATATATTTCAGTCGAGTTTTGCTGGATTTTAATCTGTCTTTTACTTCACCCCATTCTTTTTTTATCAGCTTGAAATCATTCTCTCTCTCCTTTAGCAGCAATTAATCAGCCAGCCAGTTGCGCAACGACTTGTAGCAGTGTTATTCAGAAACAGCCAGGATTGTGTCGCCAACCAACCTAAAATGTTGAACGTGGCAGTTGTTAATTCATCATTTAAGACTTCCATGGCAGCTGCTTGAGATGGAAATGATGTTTAGACCCTGAGTCATGGCCTGAATTTGAGATTTGGTCCCACATGCAGGCACATGTGCACTTCCAGGCTTCACTGAACTTTTCCTATCCGTCTCGCTCTTTCCTCTGTTACAGCCCAGTGTGCCTCTGATGTTGTATAATCTGAAATCTGTTCAACTGTAATAATAACAGGTGGATAAGCACAGAGGGGGTCTTAGCAAGCCCATGTCTGAGATTAATCATTGTTGGGATGGGTGTGGATAATCATCTCTTTAAAGTAGTTTCTCCACTACAAGCTCAGTTTGTGTAGTTTTAATTGCCTGACTTGCAGCTGTGGTTAGTGGTTTCAGTTTTAGTGTATCATGGTGGTCTCACTATCCAGACTTGTACCTTGTTTTCCCCTCGTCAAATGTTCACTTACAAAAGTTGATAATGTTTAGTATATAACTCAGACCAAATAGCAGCTACTTGTCAGTTTAAAGTGGTATGCAATGATAATGTAACCGAAAGCCTCATCTTAAGCTCTTCCTAACATTATAAATTTCTTCATATGTAGGAGGCCCTTTAGTCAGTGTTGTTTATTTTACAGACAAGTTACAGCAGATTAGATTTTTGCTACAACACTAAAATGGAAGCAGTCTGAGCAGCATATTTCTGCTGGTAACCCTGTCACTGTTAGGAAATCTTGTCTGTCAGTATTATAACCTCGTGTGGAGTTGTTTGGCATCTAATGAGCTTCTAAAAGACCACTTCTTTAACTTGTCCTCTTGAATTAGATGTCAATGTCGCCTTCTTTTTCTTCATTCATTTTCTTTTCCTACCATCCATCATCTAACTGACATCGCAGATCACTGCTCCCTTCAGTGTTTTGCTACATTGAAACTCCTTCCAGCACATCAGCCTCTCTGCTCCTGCATGTCTCCCACATTGACGTCAGAGAGAGAGACGAGGACAACAGGCCAAGTCACTACATGCCTGCTTCTGCCTAGCCCTCTCTGACAAATATTCTGTTTACCCAACTCTACCATTGTTCCGTTGCCTTTTGATGTAGTTTCACAGAGAGGCGAGTCATTCATGACACTTTTTACTTCTGTGTGGCCGTGTATATATATTATGGCAAACTGGTGACCACTGAAGAATTTATTTTATAAAATGTTTTTGGAAATAAGAACCTTTCATCAACATTATTGTTAATTATCAGAGAAAAAATAACTCATGGTTAGCTTTTTATCTTCTACATAGATTTCTATAAACAGCTTGTAATATTTATTTAAGTGCTCTGTAGTCCCTTTTAAATAAATGGCACTTTCACAGTACACTGAAAACATAGCTGGTTATTTATTTCTGGGATCCAAGCCTTCTGCTATCGTTCAATAAATTGTTCCATCTACTGTGTTTAGGTGAGAAGCTGCGTGTGTTGGGCTACAACCAGAATGGAGAGTGGAGTGAAGTACGGTCCAAAAACGGCCAGGGTTGGGTCCCTTCCAACTACATCACACCAGTGAACAGCCTGGAGAAGCATAGCTGGTACCATGGGCCTGTTTCCCGCAGTGCTGCCGAGTACCTGCTGTCTTCCCTTATCAATGGCAGCTTTCTGGTCCGGGAAAGCGAAAGCAGCCCCGGGCAGCTGTCCATATCCTTACGCTATGAGGGCAGAGTGTACCACTACCGGATCAACACAGCCACTGATGGAAAGGTAGCTTACATGACTGGCAATTGAGTCATATTTGACTTATTGAAGAATTTGCCAACTAAAATGGCGTTGTTTAATAGTTTGTTGTTTTATTTGTGATTGTTTACGTTCCAGCTGTAACTGGAACAGCTGACTAATCATCTCTGTGTATAATTTTGACTTCAACCACATCCATTCATCCTTTTCAGGTGTATGTGACGTCTGAAAGTCGTTTTGCCACCCTGGCTGAGCTGGTCCACCACCATTCCACTGTGCCCGATGGCTTAGTCACTACACTGCACTACCCGGCACCCAAATGTAACAAGCCCACAGTGTACGGTGTGTCACCCATCCACGATAAGTGGGAGATGGAACGCACAGACATCACCATGAAACACAAGCTAGGAGGCGGCCAGTATGGGGAGGTGTATGTTGGCGTGTGGAAAAAGTACAACCTTACGGTGGCTGTCAAGACACTCAAGGTTAAAACGGCTTTTCCTACATGGCTAATTTGATTGGAAAAATTACTGATTTTGACTGAAAGAAATGTTCATGTTTGGTAAATATTCTCTAACCATATGTAGCTGTGAATGATGGTGCATGAGCATGAATGGTTATAGATCGCCACCTGCAGGTAGATGCAGATAGTACACTTAATACTGTGTATTAATTCTGTATGGTGTAATTTCCACTTCTGTGTTAACAGGAGGACACTATGGAAGTTGAAGAGTTTCTAAAAGAGGCAGCAGTAATGAAAGAGGTTAAACACCCAAACCTTGTTCAGCTTCTTGGTTAGTATTAATCAAATCTAATTAAATCTATATTATTTCAAGACATTTTCAGTGGTTTCACAACCTCTGTTTGCTGCCTTTCCCACAGGTGTGTGTACATTGGAGCCTCCGTTCTACATTGTGACAGAATACATGCCGCACGGTAACTTACTGGACTACTTGAGAGATTGTGAAAAGGCAGAGGTGAATGCTGTAGTGCTCCTTTATATGGCCACACAGATCTCCTCCGCTATGGAATACCTGGAGAAGAAGAACTTCATACACAGGTAAGAGCATAGTTTTACAAAAATGGAAGAAAGAAAAAGGAAAGACGAGACAAATGGGGAACTTTAACAATTCTTAAACAAATTAGTTATATTTATGGACTTGGGTTTCATTATTGATGGGTAGATGTATTCCTGTAAAGAGGGTCAGGGCAATAAAGTCAGGGCTTCACCCTACGCCTTTCGGTTACTTTTTGTTTTCTTTTGTGATGAAAAGAGTAATTTCTTGTATGTCTGTTACTGAAATGAACTTTTATTCATTCATTCATTCAAATTTTATCTCCCTCTCTCCACCTTGTGTTACCTTTCAGGGATCTTGCAGCAAGGAACTGCCTTGTTGGGGAAAATCATGTTGTGAAGGTTGCAGACTTTGGTCTGAGCCGGCTGATGACGGGAGACACATACACAGCGCATGCTGGAGCCAAGTTCCCCATCAAATGGACAGCACCAGAGAGCCTGGCCTACAACACATTCTCCATCAAGTCTGATGTCTGGGGTGAGAAACACACTTGTATGCTTTCTTATTTAGTCTTACACTTGGAATTATACTTCAGAGTGCTCATGCTGGATTGTCCATTGTTTTTTCCCATAGCCTTTGGGGTGCTGTTATGGGAAATTGCCACCTATGGCATGTCTCCATACCCAGGAATTGATTTGTCACTGGTTTATGATCTCCTGGAGAAAGGTTACCGCATGGAGCAACCAGAGGGATGTCCACCCAAAGTTTATGAACTCATGAGGGCATGTGAGTACCATCTGTCTTACCTACCATTTATTCACTTAATGTGAAAGACACGTACAGACGCTGACTCTACAGATTAGAAAAAAAAAAAAACTAGTCTCAAGTATGATTTTGTTTCTTTTACAGGATCAGCTTAAGAAACGTTGGTGCTGTAGATTATTAAATCTGAATCGTTTGGACTGAGAGTTGTGTAGATGTAACCCAGTCAGCCCCTTTGTACGAAGTCTGCATAGTGTCACATTGAGCCCGTGTGTGAATAGAGCATGCATTTGTGCAGAGAAAGTATGCACATTGGTAAAATTTCTGTCATGTGACTGCTGCAAAACAGGAATAGTACAGAGATCTAATATTGAGGAAGAGAAGTGACTGAATACAATGACACTAATAAAAGCCTAGAGAGGAAACAAAATCTGAGAAAGTGGAACATCTATAAAGAATAAAAACGGGCATGGTTGTGCTTGGCCAAACATAAGTTATTACTTAAAAACCAAGTATTTATTATGTTCCCTATCCCATGCAAACTACCAATGCATCACATCTTTCCTTAAACTAAAAGTATGTTTTTCCCAATTATAACATGTGTGACACACATTTGCACCATTGTTACTGTGCATTTTTGTAATAAAGTACTTTTTGTTTGTGTTTTTGTATTAGGCTGGCAATGGAGTCCATTAGATCGGCCTTCGTTTGCAGAGATCCACCAAGCCTTTGAGACGATGTTCCATGACTCCAGCATTTCTGAAGGTACCGCTCAGGCAGCTTCAGATCACCTGTTGATCTTTTATCAGGCTCAGAATCTGCTTTCAGGAACTTTTAAAACGGGATGCTGTATAATATAGATCTTCTTACCTACATTTCTATACGTAACGTCTCTCCCTTTTTTGGTTGTTTTTTGTTTTCTGAGAAAAGAAAATTGAAAAGTTCTAAATCAGAAGAATCTTGGAGGGAGGAGATATAAAAAAGGCATGAGTGGATAAACGGATCAAAAAAAAGGGGGGACAAAGAGAAACTTAAACTGTCTTTAACAGACTGTGTAATGATTCAAGCCCATTAGTCATTAAATGAACAGCTGATGCATCATATTGGATGTGAATAAAAGCTGACTGTCTACAACTAACGTTCTTCTTTGCAGAAGTAGCAGAGGAGCTTTGTAAGACGGCCTCTTCCAGTCACTCTGGACAACTGCACTCTTTCAGTCATGATATGCCCTTGTTACCTTCCAAATCTCGCACACTCCACAAGCACACCGAAAACAAGGAAAACATCGAGGGTGGACTGGATGGCCGCTCTGACCCCAGCACACACAGTCACTCAGGTACAGCCAGGCATGCTACCAACCGGTTGGGTGCAACAGTTTATGATTCTGCAGGTATACCAGAGGACAACGATGCACAGAAACAGCTGCAGCGCCGGCAAGCTCGCCGTTTGAGAAGAAGGGCTATCATTTTCCTCACCCACTGATCACTGCTGTCGGCCCTCCAAGTACGCCCTGAAAATGTGTTGGCAGATGGCGGACAATTTGCAATAATGTTTCAGCTCACAATAAGTTAGGGATGTAGTTTTTATTATTTACAGAGTGCTTTTCCTATGTGGTCAGAATTTTAATGAAATAAGTAAAAGTTCCCATTGATATTACTAATTATGACTGAGAAGAAAGACCATTTTCTTTAGTTTAATATTTAACACCTAATGTATGACATCCACCGAGTCTCTCACGGTATCCCTAACTTGTTGTGAACGGTGTATTATATTATAATATTATAATATCTTAACTGAATCATATCTAATCATATCTTTTAATCTTTCTGAAATGGCAGCAGTAAAATATCTGACAGGGTGGTAACAGGGCAAAAAAATTGTGGAAAGACTAATTACAAATGTAGACTTCAAATAATCATGTATTTGACTAAATTGAAATTAATGAAAAATAAAAGATATAGAAATATTGAGGTGTGTTCCATCCTTGCTGTTATTGTGGGGAAATAGCGAGAAAGAAAATGCTATTGTATTTATTGCACAAGTTCTTTCTCGTCTTCATCCCCCAATGTGCATCTAAAAATGCAATTTACAATAAACTGAGTCATGTTTGTCTTTCCTGCCAGCCTCTTGGGTTTTTTGGAATCTTTTGTATACAAAATAAATCATCCTTCCATCTGAAGTGTTGTTTACACTGTCCAGGAAATTTTCAAGTCAGTAACATGAACTGTTATGCCCTGCAAGCATTCACAAATATGTTTATATCTATTTATATTTATTTATATATCCAAGTAAACCCTGGCTCTGTCTATGACACACATGTACATAAAGCACCTGTCTTCTGAGTTTTTTTCTTATCCTGTTGCATCAATATCGTTTCAATATCGACACTAATACTAGTAACTCATGTTAGCTAACACTTGAGGTGTATTTTTGTAATATTGTTTATTTATTTGAATATATATATATACATACATATATTATTTATTTATTTTTATTTTTCATGTTTTTATGTGACGTTTGTGTCTGTACCTGTCACTAAAGGAATTTTGTTTAGCATTTACACTTAATTTACCAATAAAGGAAAAAGATTGTGTTAATGACTTCATAAAGCCTTGAAAAGACAACTCCCTGTGATATTAAGGTTTTTCACATCGGGATATGACAGAGGCTGGTGGTGGTTTGCAACTTAGCATTGCTACCTCACAACAAGCGTGTTGTCAGCTGGTGCCCTCTGTGTGTTGAGTTGACATCTTACTGTGCATGTGCAGGTTCTCTCCAGGTCCTCTGGCTTCCTCCCACAGTCCAAAAAACATGCATGTAATTCTAAATTTCCCCCTGCCTCTTGCCTGATAGCAGCTGGGAGGGCCATGCCCCAGTCACAGCCAAGTGTTGGCTTTCAAGCAGATGCCCTCACATTTGACCCTAGAATACTTTGATATACACTGTTCAGTCACCTTAATCCCTCAAACAAACCTCCAAGACAATGCCAGACAGTTGTGAGGTGTGTGCTAATATGCTGATTGATTTTCATCAAGTTCTGCCATTCATGAAGTAATAATGAGGGGGGGGTTATGTCCCGATAAATAGAACCTTCACATCGGGAGAAGATGGCGTTTATTTTCATAACAGCATGTGGCTCTGTGACCATTCAAGTCCTGAAGCACAAAACTACTGACTTAGAAAAGAGAAATTACTACCATGTTTCATCACTGGCTGTCTGCAGTTGCCTCTGAAAGAATATTTTAAGCAATGCATAATGTATGTCATATGAGATTATTTGGAGCATGTTTTCATGTCCTGAATATTGCAAGTAAATGTCCACAATGCACATAAAAAGGCAGTACAGTATATGTTTACACACAGTATATACAACATGATTGACACTGGGATTGTATTATGTCTGGCTTTATACTTTTTTCATTTCAGGCAGTTTTCAATTAATTATTGAGTATAATTGATTAAGTTTCACAATTTCTCTTTGCGTTATTCCAAACCTGTATCCTGAAGAAAAATGGTAAATTCTTCACAACTTTGTACTGATTTAAAAGTCAGCAGGATTGTAAAAGATGTGTCTTTCATGCTGTGTAACTCTGCTCCGTCTCATTAGAGGCAGCTGTACAGTTTCTCTTTGGCATTTGTAATGGCCTGTTCTCTGAAGTATATTTAATATGTCAGCTCTTATAACAGCAACTTGTAAATCATTGAATTAATGTGTGCATGAACATCGCTGGCTGGGGCTCACAGTTTCCATTGACTCTTGAAATGCTTTTTCCTTGTACATGAATCCCCAAAGAGGAAAGAATAGCTTTTCCAGTTTGAAAAATATTCCACCTTATTACAGTAACATGCAGCTCTTTAGTGTGAGTGACATAAATATGTGATTTGGGCTGATGGTTTCTGTTTCTCATTCCTATTATAAACAAAGATGTGCTTCAGTTGAGTCATGTTTGGTGATTGTAATCCACTCATTTCTTCTCTCTCCAGGCTGGGCCTCTGTTTTGCTTGGAGGGGACAGCCGGTCAAGCAGCTCCCCGGCCCTTCCCAGAAAACAGCAGCCGCGGGATAAATCCCCCAGCTGCCTTTTGGAAGATGCACAAGATATGGGCACATTTACGCGAGACCGCAAGACCGGCTTCTTCAGTTCCTTCATGAAGAAGAAATCTCTCTCTTCCTCGTCCTCCTCGTCATCTTCCCAACTCCAACAGAACCTTCCGACGCCGCCCAAGAGGAGCAGTTCTTTCCGGGATATGGAGACGCAGCCCACCAAGAAATATGAGCCCACCGCTGATTTCAGCGCTCCCCCTCCCCTGCCCCAGTCAGACAGTTTAGGGGGCTTTTCTGCCTCTCCGTCTCACTCCCACGGGGAGCCCACCCAGACACAGTCCCGCTGCTGTGGGGCTGCTTTTGGGCAGAAACCCTCTGGTGGAGGTCTGGGCTCACAGCTGACCAGCGGTAGCAGCTGGGGTGGGCTGGCCGGCTTTTTCACCCCAAGGCTCATCAAGAAGACCCTCGGACTACGGACTGGAAAGACGGCCTCTTCAGAGGAGGGTAGCAGTATAATCGGTGGACCAAAACCTTTCCCCAGGTCCAATTCTACCTCCTCAATGTCAGCTGGACTGCCAGACCTGGAGCGCATGGCTTTGACTTTACCGAGGAACCGCAGCACCAAGCCCCCCCTGGAGAGAACTGCTTCCACCACCTCTCAGCCGGAGAACGGGGCAGCACGGCCCTCAGACACTCTGCTGAGGAGGATGGATGAGGGGACGGCCCAGATCAGGGAAAGGCCCAAAGCCAAGCTGCTACCTCGGAGCGCTGCTGTAGTGGTGAGGGCACCAGGGGTCGGGGGGGAGATGGGAGAATCAGAAAACCTGTCTAGGGTCAAAGAGGGGAAAGAGGAGAGTGGGGGGCTGGACAGGCAGCAGAGTTGGTCATCTCCCTCTAAGACTTCCAGCTCAAGCATGTCACCGGCTTCAGGAGGCGCACCGACTCATAACCACAAAGTTCCCGTCCTGATCTCCCCCACGCTGAAGCACAGCCCCGCTGACGTGCACTTAGTCGGGCTGGACTCTCAGGGGAACCGCTTCAAACTGCTGTCCGAGCACCCAGGAGACCGAGACAGACCGCGACTCGTCAAGCCCAAGTGTGCTCCTCCTCCTCCCCCAACGCTGCGCAACCTGCAGCACTCCTACTGCGGCGACGGCGAGGAGCAGGGCGGCGGGACGGCTGTAGAAGTGAACGGAGAGACGTTAAAAGGTCACAGGTCAGGGCGAACGTCAGGAGGAGCAGTAACAGGTCGACCGTCAGTGCCACCGCCACAAGTGCCTCCTGCAACCACCACCTCCCTTTCCTCTTCGTGCCCTGCCAGCACCAACACTACTCCCACCAAAATGGCAAACGGCGCCACCCCCACCGCTTCCTCTCAAACAGCGCCGTCTGCTGGCTCCAAGGTTGCACTGCGGCGAACCAGGCAGCAGGTGGAGAGGGTGCCGCTGGAGCGGGTTAGCCGCGAGGCCTTGCTGGAGTGCGCCGAGGGCCTGAGCAGCGCACTGAATGCCAGCTCTGAAAGCTCGTCCAGCAGCCAGGTGCTGGACGCCGGCCACCAGCTGCTGGACTACTGCTCAGGTTACGTGGACTGCATCCCTCAGATGAGGAACAAATTTGCCTTTCGAGCAGCCGTGGGCAAGCTGGAGCTCAGCCTGCAGGAACTGAGGGCCTCGTCATCGGGGGGCGGAGGACTGAGCAATTTGGGATCCAACACTGTGGTAGACAACTTACACGGCTGTATTAAAGAGATTAGTGATGTAGTGCAGAGGTAGCCAATGTGATAACCCCGCCTCTAACTACCAGACAGTTGACTTATATTCCTCTTTTTTAAAAGTTTTTAATTTTATTTACAGCTTTTTTGAGGGACAAATGAGATAACTCTCAAGCACCTCATAGAAATCACTACAAATCATGTCATTTTTATATAATGTTTACAAAAGTACTCCATAAAATGCCAGTTTGGACACTAACTTTGCTCTCAGCTGTAAATATTGAGAAGAGATACTAAAACTAAATGTGGTTTAAGTCATGCCATGCAATGTTTTGCTTCAAGTTCCCAGTTGGCTATGGTAAAGGCTTCTTTGTAAACTGAATGTCGAGCGTCTCGGCTGTGAATATTCAGCCAGGAGAGTAGGTAAAAGTCCAACTGCTTATCTGTCGGTCTGTAACGTACTGAGGAGAATGATGGTGGCTGTTGCCAGCCCTACTCGGATACAAAAGATTTCCCCTGCATCTTAAAACTGTTTCACAAGTATGTGAGTCATCAACTGGATGTTTTCTGTTTCCCAGTTGAGCATCGTGTTCTGTGTCTTGAGAATTAAATGACCAGAAGCTTTTTTTTTTTTGGAACAATTGCCGTGTTAATGCAAAGGAAAGAGGATCTGGATTCAGTATGTGCCGCGGTTTGGGGTCTCATACTGAAATTTTCTTTCTGTGTACAGATATTTTAGTTGGATAAACAGGATCAACGTATAAATCTCAAAAACGTTTTTTTTTTTTTTTGTGTGGGATTAAAGCCTACGTTGTTGTTTTGTAGAATAATCAGCTGCTTTGATGGTGACATTCCTGAACATCCAAGTGAAACTGTTCAGATGAGGGGTTTATAAACATCAGTGTTCCTCGATCTTTAACCTCAGGACCCACTGCCCTGCATGCTTTAGATGTTTTCCTATTCTAACCATCATAAGAACTGCACACACAATCTATATTTTAAGAAAAGGAGCTTCAGTTCCTCTTTTAGTATCTCCTTCAGAAACAACTACAGCGTTATTTATGAAAGAAATTATCATTCTATCCCACAATTCCTTGCAGTTCCAACTTTCAAAGACAGGCTCAAATATGTTTCTCTAGTTGTACAAACTGATTGATGTGCATGGATGATGACAGTGGAGGGAGTGTGAGGAGCTTGTGACAGTGTCTTTCACTTTTGTGCCTTTTTCCTTTCTATTACAACCCTTAGTGTCGGAGTAATATTTTCTATATTAATATACTAATGACATTGTTTTCTTGTGACATTGTCATAAGATTGCAGTAGATGACGTATCTGAAGCCTTTTTTCATAGAATGTTTATTGGATATCTGTCATTTCAGTGTTGCAGACCCACATCACAGCTTCATGTAAGAAGTGAGGTTGCTTTCCCGTTAAATTAGGTCATTTTGTTTTTCTATTCAACCAGGCTCCAGGTTCTTGCAGAACGGTTGATGAGAGACATTAGTTTCAACTAGGCTTGTTAAAACAGGGAAACCTTTGAAACATGCAGAGCAGTGGGTCCTGAATTTTAATCTACACTTAGCTTTCATAACATGACATACTCTGTTTATACTGAATGAATAAATGAAACCCGTGCAGTATAGAAATCACTTTATTTCCCACAATTCTGAAACATGACTGAATGTGTGGTGTCCTATATGACACAGCGTTTAATTTCACGTAAGTGATGTGGCTTCTGCTCACACAATAACACAGTGCCACATAAATGGGGAGGATCTCCTTAATAATGTCCAGCTATAGTTATTGAACACTATGTTTCTTCTTTGTGTAATGCAGCCTAAAAGAGTGGGGAGGCACAGGGTAACATGGGCAGGTGAAGGGGGGCAGTATTTCTTTAAGTGTTCCTCAGAGTATGGACAGTCCTGAATTCCGGTAGCCTTGTCATGGCCTCAGTACCATAAACTCTTCAATGCAAGAACACAGCGAAAAGCAGAGACCTACTTTACACTAATCACCCTGGACTGATCTTTGAAACCAACTGCAGTATGTCTTTAGCACATGAGCAAAAAGTGGATTTATTTGGTTTAAAGAAAAATTATTTTTAGAATGTATGAACTTGAATTTTAAATTATTCTTCTTTTTATTTCAAAGCACAGACATATTTTGAGAAAAGGTTATGTAAATGTTTGATTTATTTCATATCTACACATGAAATGTATGTGTGGCCACAGAGAAATGTTTTTGACTGAAGAGATGTATATCAAGACTGAGGCCCATCCACCCAGATCTGATGATGGGCTTTGAATGTATTAATCTGGTCAGATGTTACACTTATGTGTGTCTTTAATCTTTTAAGGTGCCACATTTTCTTTAATTTATTTGTATTCTTTTCCAGTTACTGGCTTGTACTTTAAATTTGATCATACTTGCAAGCAATCCAGAAATAGTTGCTCTGTTGTCTTTCTAGCATATGTCAAGCTGTGTACAACACACACAACTAATTGTTTCATTTTTTTATTTACCTTTCTTCTTTTGGCTCTCATCTTAATGTACACTGGATAAGGCCTAAGACGCATTGGTTCACTGACACATGCATAAAAACACTAGCAAATCTGTCAACACTGCAGGTCAGTAACACTTCAAATACTCATTAATGAAACGCGGTTTTGGGGTAAAGTCTGTTTTTGTGATGCATTTCATGACATTTTCTTGTTTTTTTAAGGTAAAATAAAGTTTAATTTCTATGTTCTCTGTGGGGTTTAAATTACATGATTCAAAACTTGCTATCTTTTTTCATAATTTTGGTGCCTTTTAGGAGAAATGCAGAATTTATTTGACAGACGGTGACTGCAGCACATCACAGTATGAGAGCATTTATTTGGTATCTCCCTTTTATAAGTTTGTGACGAGATCAAAGCAAAATTTAATTTGGATGATAATGATCAGATGCAAACTTGAAACCAGCAGGTGCACTTTGTTCTTCACAACCTTGCTTTAAAACTTTTTAGTTTTTAGTTGAACACATCTAAGTGGGTTGAAATGTTTCATGATTGACTAATGCCAGTTTGGCCTGCTAACCTGGTGGGTTTCTGTTGTTTTTCTGTAACACCATCTCAGTAGATTAGATTTCCCCAAAAGCCTTAACAAAAACTGAAAGGAGAATTTTTGACCACATTCATTTATAAAGTTTATTTTTTTCTTTCTTCCATCGCATTTAAAATGTAGATCAATACTTCTCAGTATTTGAACTGACCGTAAAATTTCAACTCGGTGTCACCATCTTTTTTTTTTTTCTTGCATTTATCTTGTATCTTTTTTTTATTTTTCATGTTTCCCTGTTTTGGAAATTTATTCTGGAGAACGTTTTTTATACATCAATATACCAAAGGCCACGTCTTCAGTCGAGTGAGTGCAATGTAAAACAACACAGACACACCACAGTGATATGTGAATCTAAACAGGGATAAAAATGTCAGATGTTAACATGAACTTTTTTATTGTACAAAAAATATATTTTGTGTTCTGGTTCTTTCTTCTTTTTTTATTTTATTTTTTTTAATTTAAAGCTCACATTATATTACTGTGAAGTTCTGCTTATCAGTGTTAAGCCTATTGTAAATAATAAAGATATTGATGAATTTTGTTCTGGTTGATTTCATTAATCACTTAATTCTTTTTATTTCATCTCAGCAATAAGATGGAAAAAACTTTTTTTAGCACTGAAGTTGGCAAATTATATTATTCATCTTAGAAAAAAGTGATTCTAATTATAATATCTTTTCATAAGAAATATAATATAAAATTAGCCTTTTCTTTTAAATAACTTGAAATACTTTGGGGATACATCAGATTTTTTGTGTGATAAATAGCCCTATTTTTCTAAAACTAAAGATTAATTTAAAATCAAATATATATTTTTTGCCTTTGACCATCAAACGTAAGTCATGGAATTGTTTATCAAATTTGTAGCAATTTATGACATACTGATGCATTCAGTTGTGGTGGCTAAGATGTTTCAGCAACAAACACTCTGATCATAGAATAGCACAGTTTGAAAGTTTATTGCAGCATCTTTTTAGACATTTGAGTATTTCATCTTATGCTCAGCAAAATATAATGCAGTGTGTTATACATATTATATATGACATGTAATTATGAATATATAGTAGGGCTGGAGATGCCTGGTTTGATCACGATATGATATATCGATACATTGATAAAGCGATTCGATGTTTGCCGATGTCTCAAATTCAGTCACAGTATGATTTAGTTTCAATCTAGGATCCACCGATCAATATGAAACTATATGAATCAATATCATGAGTGATTGATTAAAATTATTTCCATTCAACTCAAAATTACAAAAAGCAACTATATCGTCATTTAACCTTTCGTTATTCCTGAACTATGGCGTTAACATTCAGTTTTTAAAAAATACTTTCAAAATAAAAGTGCATTTGATAACTGATTACTCTACTGATTTTTGGCCGATGTTAGGATTTTGGATCGATGCCATTGACTTATTGATCATATGATCGATCCATCGATGTAGATCGATGTATCGTCCCACCCCTAGTATATAGGGTTGGTGTGGTGGTTAGCGCTGCAGACTCATAGCAAGCTTCCTCCTACAGCCCTAAAACATGCATAATAGGTTTATTGGTCCCTCAAAATCCCCCCTAGGAATGAATGTGAGTCACTCCTTGTGCATGGTTGTTTGTCTCAGTGTGTTGGCTCTGCAATACACTGGTGACTGGAATTGCTGGGATAGGCTCCACCCCCCTGCAACCCTCAGCCGGATTTATCGGTACAAAAAATGAATCAGGATTATGTTTCAAAAGAAAAAATGAAAGGATGACTGCTCAGATCATTTGCAACAAAAACCCAGACAAGAAAAAGCATCCCACATGTCCCTGCAGACACACATAGTTAGCTTCCATGTATGGTTTTACAAGCCCAATACCAAAACCAAAATGGGAAAACTAAATTACAAAAACTTTGGGTAAAAGTAAATACATATAATCCACAGTCATATATTTACACTGATTTGGTCAAAAGCATAGTCTAAATTGCCTCTACTTTCATGTTCTTTAACTGCAGTGCTGTATTAAAAAAATTCTTGGCATGATTTGTGTTTAGTCTGGAGTCTGTCCATCTTCTTTTACAAATGCAAAATGTTTCCAGCAGCAATAGAGGCTGAATTAAGTAGATTAAGTCTTTGTCCAGGTCTTTGACAAATTATATATCTCTCTCTTTAAACCTAACTATTTCCCAAGTTTTCTGTGTAATGAAATGTACTTCCATCCAAATTATTTTAATATTTATACTCACTGATCAAATAAATGAGATATTGTTGCAATTTCTCACAAAAATTACAGAAGTAATCAATATCAAGGTTTGATCTCTTTTATCAACATTATGTAGAATTTTAAAAGTAGCTTAAATAAGTTTGTAACTTATTTAACTTTATTGCTCAAGAAAACTCCATTTAGCCCCTCAGGTACCAGTTAAAGTTACAAAAGAAATAAGACCTAAAGAATCTCCCAGTAGGCAGTTGCCCCCTATAGAAATATATTGGAACATTTCTTTTAAGTGACATCAACTTTATCAATCAGTTCGCCTTTTTTGAAAGGGTCACTAATTGGAATATCATCTGCAATCATCTTCCTCTTCCACAGCAGCATTCTGCCTATGACGCCAGCCCACACCATATGCGGCTCCTCCCCGGCCGTAGCCTGTTGTAAAGATGGCGTCCATTATGGAGGGGCCGCTAAGCAAATGGACTAACGTTATGAAAGGTTGGCAGTATCGCTGGTTTGTGTTGGACTACAATGCAGGGTTACTGTCATACTATACGGTAGGTTAATCGCTACGGTTTGAAAACGTTGAAGCAGTCTGGTTAAGGTGTTATCCTGTAGAAGTTGGAGCTGGTTGTTGGACAGAAGTGGGATACGGCCTTGTGTTTGTCAGGAGTTGGCAGTATCAGCTGGCGAAGAGAGGAGAGGCTCTGTGATGACCGATCAACGCGTTAGCAAATAGCAGCAACCCTCGAGGACAAACTGACGAATCGAGTGGCCGTATTTTATCCATACTTCCGCTAATGCAGTTAGCTAGCTAAGCTAGCAGTAAGAATTCAGTAACTTATCGACACATTGACGTGTGTAGTTTACACTTGTGGGGGAGTTACTGGATCATGTGTGAATAAATGTATTTGGGAAAACATTTGTCCTTGATAATTAAGATGCCCGCGCTGTCTGGTTGGCTTGTAGAAGCTTAGCCCCTACAGCGGGAGATACTGGATGCTAGTTGCATTTTTGTATCACTATTTTAGCCATGAATGTACTGTACTCTTTTCAGTTTTTATTATCGAGAGTAAAGCGGACAGTAAACTGCAAGTGGTAATATTGCTCATAAAAGTAATAAAGAAGCCAAAAACCCGAAGCTACGCATTCCTTTCAGAAAGTTGCTTCGTTGACCAAATTATTTAATCTTGTGTACAGTAATTGGGACAATACCAGAAATATAAGCTACATGCAAACTTGTGCAAGCCCCAGTTAACATTCATTTTCCTCCCACTGATGCTGGATAGTAGTTATCAAGGTTGAGCTGAAGTTTATACTTGAAAAAACACCTGTTCCCATCCAAACAGGTCGGTATTAATGAAATTTGAATCTTCTCAACACGAAACAACTCAGCTCAGCAGAACTGAAATAAGCTTATTAGTGCGTCGACAATTGATAATTACAAGTCACTTTTGTGGTAAGACCAATGAAAAGCATTTGCTGGTTTACGCCTGATAAATGTGGCTATTTGCTGTTTATAATATTATTAATCATACAGAAAACATTAGGCAATGCATATTTATTTGTTTAGCACATTTCAAGTACATGGCAATTCAAGGTGTTTTACATACAAACATGAGAAACATTACAACAGGGTGCCGAAAGCATTAAGAATTGAAAGTCAAATCACAACATAAGAAAAATAAATGAAAAAACTTTCAGAAGATAAATGAAATCACTTATCATAAAAAACTGCAAATAGTAAAGGTTTTAATTCTGATTTAAAACTGCTCCGAGTTTTGTCAGACCTGCAGGTTTCTGGGAGTTTGTTACACATTTGAGGAGCATTAAAACTGAACTGTCTCTCCATGTTTAGTTCTGACTCTGGGAACTGAAAATAGACCTACTGAAGTTCAGATCTGAGTCCTGGACTACGGTGCACCCATGTTTCTAGCTCTGTGGGTTACACATTCAATTGAAACTGAGGTGTTGGAATTAACAAAAATACATATATTTAAGCTGTACTACTTGATTTACCTGGCACTTCATGTGTATTGACTCCTCCAACCTGTCTTTACAGTCAAAAGACAAGATGATGCGAGGATCCAGAAGAGGCTGTGTGCGACTCAGAGTAAGATTCTTAGTGTCATCTTTTTCTTGATTTATTTAATAATTTTTTTTGTCTGAATGAAACCGTATTTTTGCATCGTGCCTGGCTTGCTTTACCATTTATTTAAAAGCACATGTATGACTGGAAAGATTTACTTTGGCAGTGTGAGGTTACTGGAGCATAGATGGGTGTCAGTGTGTACAGAGTATTGCATACGCTAGTACTTGTCTGATTTGACAAGTAAATTTGATTGATGGGTCTTGCGCAGGAAAATAATGACTTCCTGATTTGTCGATCAAGTTGAACAAGTTTCAGTAGCCTTCTGCAGCCTTACCAGCAAACTATTACAACATCAGCTTTTCCTGTAAAAGATGTTTCACCGTTTAGTTTCAGGATTGGCCACTAGATGGCAGCAGATACATATACCTCACTACTGCAGCTGCTTTTCATCTTTATGTAATCTCATAATCTCATATTTCTAAAAAAGTAATTACATTGTGTTTTATAAAGAGACAAGATAACAGATGATCTAAACTTAAAGTTAGGAATTCATACGTTGACTGAACATAAGAAGCTCCTTACTTATTTGGGGAATAAATGTATTGATGTTGATGTCATGTCTTCTTGAAACATTTAAGAAATTTCACTGAACTGCGAGATATCATTCTGCAATGGGTGTCTAATAACCATGTGCAGAGATCAGTTTATGGGTCAATGATTGTCTTAACGTGACTCAACTGAGAGTAAAGGTTGAGTTGATGTCACGCTTGCAAGCCAGAAAGCATGTGCATGAAAGTGTATATTGAGGTTGACTTAACCTCAGCCCTGGAAGTGTTGCATTAAAATAGTTGAACATCTATCACTCACTGCACAAACTAATGTTCAAAATCTCTTCAGTCATCTCCTCCTTTTGTTAGTGTGAGTCAAACCTAATTAATATGGGTATTCTAAGTTTTATGTACATCTGACCTTTGATTCAACTTGTTGTGAAGAGCTGTGGGTTTGAGCTTTTCATCCTTCCTCTAAGCTTGCTTACTATTAGACCCAGCCATTCCTGACTGAGCCCTTCCAAACATTAACACATCACTTATTTGCAATATGGTGAATTATGAAACACAAGGCAATATTTCTAATAGGTACAAGAGAAGTTGAAAACGTTGCATCTGATCCCTTTAAAGAGAGGAAATATTTCTTGAAACTACCTGAGAAAAGCCCCAGTGTCATTTATTCTCTAATTGTCAAAGGACAAAGGTTTCAGTTGTAGCCGGATTAGTGATTTGATACTGGCTTTGGAAAGCGGTTACTTCCCCTTTCTCTTGTGTAGAAAAGGTCCATAATATTCACTGTGTTTTACCTGATAACGAATATTTAAACTTGTGGAAAACAGTTTTCAGTGCTTGAGAAAAATCTGTCTGATCTTCGGATGGTTTGCTGTTGTAAAGCATGAGCTGACTTTCAAAATCTTGGCCTGTAGTCCTGTTAAACCAGGCGTGCTTGGTCTTGTTTGAAATAACTGTGAAAACCTTATCTTTTAATGTGGTGGTGCATTATTTGAACACTCTACAAGGCAGGTGGGTCTTTCTCTGTGAAATCATCCAACTTAACTGTTTATAAATCGTAAGACAGCAACAACAGGCCCTAAATATTACCATATTATAGGCATCATCTGATTGGTTGACACCTGATGGAGAGGGCATTCAGGTTAATGAAAGTGACCTACTTTGTTATATCTGCTTAAAATGTAAAGAATACAACCGTAAACCAAGTGTGAGTGAGCATACTTCATCAGATTAGTACTGAAAAGAATAATAATGCCTCAAACCATGATGTAATAATAATGGGAGATAGTGTGTCAGTTAGTATTGTATGCCCAACATTTCTGCATCAACTTCACTCATTTGTCGAATGAGTTACTTGTCTGTTTATCTAGCAAAAATCTAATATGATCCCTTTTCCTTGCTCCTACACGTCATATAAAATATTTAACATCATCTTTTTTGGGCTCATTTAAGGCCCAAAAGTCACCATATTTTATTTTCTAGTGCTGAAAAACTGACACTAACGATAACTTTGGTGTTGAAGTTTATTTTTGTTGCCTTACTTTACTTTTTCACTTTAGTTTTTTTTTGTCTAAAAAAAAATACACAAACACACATATACACTCGCAGTTCCTTCTGTTTTCTCTCCGCTTATTCAACCCAGCTCTGATATTACAATAGTACACACTTTCCAAAAAGGTACACTCAGAGGTTCAGAAAAAGTAAACATGGGGTCTTTATCTGAAAAAGCCCAGTTGGATCTTGTGGTGTTCATTTGTACAGGCTCATCTCTACTGTGCATCACAAGATTTCGAAGTCGGGGACTGTTTTATCAGATTTTACAACAGCTTTTTTTTATGTTGCCCCTTGTTTAATGTTTTTCATACGTCAAAGCAAAATATTCTAACTCTACAACACTTTCTTCTCACTAATATTTGCTTTTTGATTTCAGTTTTAACTTTCATTTCTCTAAAGGTGATATTCATGAAGGGCTTTTGCATAGGGCTGAAATACTTTCCAGCTGTTCGTATGATTTCACCTACCTCATCTTGTAGTTTTTTCTTTATTAGCTCTGGGTCTGACACCCTGTTTCTGTTGCTAAGCGCTGATGTCCCTTCTGCAGCTTTTTTTTTTTTTCCATGTTGGCTGCTGCTGGTCCCTGGTGTCTGTTTCCCTCCACCCTCCCCGTTTTTCTCCTCCTTCGCTCTCCCAAATCCCACCTCCTCCCCCCTCCCTTCCTTTCCCACATGTTCCAAAAGGCTGCACTCACATGCATGTGAGCGAAATGTTGAATGTTCGAAATAGATGGTAAGGGGAAGAAGAGAGAGAGCTGCTGATGGGGCGAGCGTGGGCTGCCTTGTTAGGGATTTTTATAAGTAAAAGCCCGTTTAGTCTGCGAGGACATGTGGAGGGCACAAAGACGGGATTGGAAAGTACAGTGTGATGTGTCCTGCTCCCCTCTCCGTCTGCCCAGGGTGCTGTGATCGGCATTGATGACGAGGACGACAGCACTTTCACCATCACCGTGGACCAGAAGACTTTTCATTTCCAAGGTGAGTGGTCATCTTTTACACTAATCTGTGCTGTTTGTTTGCACTCTGTCACACTATCTCACTCTCTCTCTTGCTCCTCTTTCCCTCCCCACCTTTTAAAGACTTGGATTGGTTCGCTCTAATGCCAGGAAACGCATGCACACACAGGCATTTACACAGCGCTGCCTGCATCCCACTTGTCTCTTCCTTTTTAAGTCACCGCTCCAAGTCGGACCGACATTTCTGTAGATAAATGAGATTTGTTCCAAGTCAGGATACACAGATTCCTCCGGAGCAGAATGAGCCTGTTTTTTTTTCCTCTTTTTTTTTTTCTTTTCTCCGGCACTCTGACTGTGGCAGAGAGGGAAGAGTGCTGCTCCTGTGAGCCTCAGGGAGTAATAAGGGAATTGTGCTGAGCTTGGAGCTGAGCTCAGGTGTCTTCTAGTTGCTGCTGTTGTTCACCCTTTGCTGCACTGCCGCTAACAACCAGCGACTCTGTAGGGACATGATCGGCCCCTCCCGTCCTGTCAATCCTTTTTGACGAGAAGCTGCCCACTCCAGTGCACCGCAGACCCCAAGTTTTTTCTCTTTTTTTTCCTCTAACACTCCATCAGGTCTTTAACTAATCTTCTCTAACCTTCCTTCATCTCTGTCCTTCCATTTGTCCGCTCGTGTCCATTTCGCCACAAATTCCCACCAGTTCCCCCCTTTTTCCACCTCCGTCTCGAGGGTCACTAGCCACAGTCCATGGGCCCCCCACACTTCCCACCTCCTCCATGCCTTCTCCCATGTCTGTGTTCCGAAGCTGTATGCTGTGGTTCTACAAACGCAAGGGTAAGAAGGAAAGCATGCACTTGTCATGGTCAGCATGCACACCGGCCAAAAGGATCACGAGGAGGCTTTGTTTGTTTGTCTTCTGGTGTGCAGAGTTAGGGTGGCGCAGAATGTAGCGAATCCGACTGGATGCTTTAGTTCCTAAGCAGGGTTCAAGGACAGTTCAGGCAAGTGTGAAGCACACAATAAGAGGTGAGGAGATGTAGGGACAGAAGCAAGTGTGCTGAGTCCTGAATCAAGTGTTGGTGCAAGCAAGGTATGGAGCCATGATGTGATCGTCCCTTTCTGATGGTAATGTGTTGTGTGCGTATCTTCGCATTTGGTGAGAAATAACTCGATTGTTACGATATTTCGAAAATCCATTTAAAATCGATTCAAATCGATGTGGCAAAAAGGATCCGATTGACATGCAGTGCATCAATGCAATCAGTGCAGATGACTTTCAAAACAAAACGTCTTGTTCATAAAAAGATTTGTGATCATTTTCATCTCTTTAATAATTATTTGTTCACTGTTAAGTTTAGTTAAGTGTAACAGTTTTAAACAAGGGAGAAAAAGGCAAATATAAGAAAAACAAATTTTTCTGGTAAATAAATCATAAAAAATCAAAATCGAAACCATAAAATTGAGAATCGAATCGTGGCTTGAGTGAATCGTTACATCCCTAATTTGAGTTAATTCTGCAACTTTCTATTCCACAATTAATCAAGTTTCAGCATAAAATCTAATGACTTTGGAGTTTCATCTTTGTGTGTCAAGTTATTGATATTATCGAAGTAATGAGATTCTCGGAGAGCTTAAGTAATGTATGCAGATGCTGTTATAATTGGACACGAAAAATCTAAATCCCTTTTCAAAGCAGTAAAACGGGACACTTATTTCTGGCAGTCTTTAATTAAGCAGGTCAGACAGCAAAGTAAACACAACATGAAGTAAGTATGGTGGGATGTTGGAGTTTTAAAAAACACATTTTTGGGCAGAATTATTTCCGTAAGGAGTATATCCTTTTGTCACTCAGATGTAAGTGCATCACATTGTAACTCCAAAAGAAATTGCATGTCACTTTTATAATGTCAGTACTCCAAATACCCTCAGTAGGATCTGATGTATCGCCTCCGCAGGGCGAGCTTAAAAAGCTTCCTGAAGGTGAGGTTCTGTCTGCATCAGCTGGAAGCATCGATGTGAAGACGCACAGCGGATGTTCGTCAGGAGCAGAATCTCTCTTCCTGTAAAATGATCTCAGTCTGATCATGTTATGCAGTCGGTTTGCAGGGATTTGCGGCTCGCTCTGTTTTTTGCATGTCTGTATGTATATATTTCTGCGTGTGTGACACAGCCAGTGCGTGGGAAAGGTATGGATTATGTGATGAGTAGAGCATCACAGCTAAGAATAAGGAGTTTAAAAATGGGCTGTAGACCAATACCACAATTTAGTTTTTTTATTGCTACATCTGCTGTTTATAAGTCTGTTTCACATCACAGCACATCATCTCTGTTGTAGTGTAAAAGTGACTACGGGTGGTGCTACTGTACCTGTCCTGTTACGGGACAGCCCATCTTATAGCTGGAAATATATTTCGGAGCTTACCGTGAGAAGATATCTGTTCCCCCTCAATTTAGAGATGCATCCATTATTCATCAGCCCAGCTCCCCCAGTGATGCATCATAGATTCCTGCGAGCTCTTTTCCTTTTTTTTCTCTCTCTCTCTCTCTCTCTCTGCTTGTCTCCTCTCATCTGCAGAAGCTATCAATCTCGTTTTCTTCCCTCTGCCTGTCAGGCCACCCAGCTGAGAAGAGAATCAGTCCATGAAGAGAGAAGCCCTCATGTTCTCTTCTGTCTCCGCTCCCTTTCTTTGATACGGCCTGCCATGCTTCTCCTCCTCTCTCACCACTCAGTCTGATCTTGTGTTTGCAGTTCAAAGATCACCAGTGTCTCAGTCACTTCAGTGCAGCATTCTTTCTTTTTTACTCCACAGCTGGAATGTAATCATCCATAACATGAAGAAATAAGTTGGTGGAGGATTTGTAGTTTTTCACATCCAGATAACCTTAGATTATAATCAGAAAGAGGTTGTTCTTCTCTTCTCTGTCAGTGCTGAGTCCTGACAGGTGGCAGTGCGGTATCAAATTCTGGTTTTCCAGCTAGATCATGTGTCATCAGCTTGTCTGAGGAAGAGAGAGCAGGGAAGAGATTAGTCTTGTTAGATGAGGACAGCAGCCATATTGTGTAGAAAAGGCCAAGCATTGTTCAGGGAACCTTGACCTCTGACATGAGAGAAAATATTTGCTTTAAGGTTGCATCACCGCTGCTGGTTTCAGGTTCATTTTTAGGAGTTTGTTTGTCCACACCATGTATGTGTGGTATATCTGACATTGGGGTTAGTGTGACTATAACAAATAGTAGATTGTTCTAGTCACACTGCATCTAATTTGCAGTTGAATCTTGCAGTTTGTAGTAGTTACATGGAATTTATTTTATTAAATCTCATAAGACATCCCTTAGCAGTTTGTCAAGTGTCAGCATTGATCTATTGTTCGTGTAATACAAAAACTATATGTGGTTTATAGTAGGGATGCACCGATTGTGAAATTCTGGGCTGATACCGATACTGTTTAACATTACATCTTGGCCGATGTTTTGTGTTTTTTAAAATTTATTACTTCTTTTGTATGGCAGAAACATACAAGTCTTTCAGCTCTTCATCACTCGATCCTTCAATCAGCACAAATTTTATCAGACCAATTTATGAAACATAAAACAACCTGTAATGCCATTAATTACAATATATATATATATGCTCAGCCAGTGCATCCCTAGTTTACAGCCAAAGCACTTAAAGTTTAACTGAATGTAGTGGAGTTCAGAATTTTAAAAAAAGCTGTTTTATACACTAGTCCAGGGGTTTAAGATTAGGTATGCTCAGTAACCATTTTTGACAATTTCTGACAATATTTCAGGGATAAATATTAAGAGCTAATGAGTGCAGATAAAATTGGTGCAAAGTGAAATTGCGTGTGATGGACGGGAGCCTTGACCAAACTAATGGTGGCACTCAAACCTTTTCATAAGGTTTCAGAAGTTTGTAGAAAGAAAAGCAAAGGAATCCCTGAAATGTGAGAGGAACTTTGTAAATCTTGTTTTCCAACTCTCAAAATATACCTGCAGTTATATTGTTTTGAAGGGATGTCAGTAGGTATGGATCACTGTTTAGATGATTGTACAGTCCAGTATATTTTATCTAGAACTTGGTGTTTTCATATTCAGTGGTAGTGAGATGAGCTGGATCATGTGGCATTGACATATGCCACCAACACACTCTCTAACACAGGTGGAAGTGTTAGTGCAGGATCACTTCCCCATGCTGGATATGAAGTTACAGCTTTGTCAGTGTGTACGCTGAAGTGCGGCCTGACTGAGGACTGTAACTCTGTATTTGCTCTGTGTGGAAACTAAATTTAGCAACTTTTGCACACACACAATGTCCAGTTACGTGATTGTCCACAGTCTGCTTGTACTGAGGGTCTGTATTGAGGTATCTATGTAATTATTAGATGTGTGTGTGAGAGAGCTAATGCGTTAGTGTGTTTTGGTGTTTGGTACAGTACCTCCTCTTATCAGAGAAGCATCAGAGTCCACAGTAATTGGGTTAAGTCTGCATACAGTTCTCTGTTAGGACATCGCGTTGCAGCTGGGGGAGAGACTGTGTTACATTCTTGCAGGTTTATAAAATAAAACTCCAAGCAAGCTGTGTGTGCATAGTTACAGGAGGAACAACAATAACTTTTGTAGCTCTTGTACTTTTGTCCCTTCTTAAATAAATTTGATGATGCTGCCAACCAGCACATAACAGATGCCATCTTTTACCATCTCTATCATCTCTTATTTCTGAGTATTCTACGTCTTAGAAATCTTGGAATCCTCATGCCATTTCGTTGTATGATAATAAATCTATTTAACCTTTTAGCCCCATTAGTTTTAGATAACAGACCTCCAGGTTGCTGGATGCAATGGTCCCGGTTGTAAATCGTTTGCTTGTCGACGAGTAAATGTTTAAACGTCATTTAACCTGCTGCAATGTGTAACTGCAGATTAACAAGAATGGTATGTCATGTGCTCCATGCCTTTGCTTATGTTTAACAAGCTAAAGATTCGTTGAGCTGTCTAAGTGCCAACAACTGCTTTGGAAAGTAAATCATGGAATGAATGTGAAGCAGGACAGCGTATACAGTTCCAGTCTTTGTTTTTCTTGAATGGCTCTGCCACTGTGGTGTCTCTGTCATGAATAGAGCTAAATAACATTAGCTGCCATAATCTGCTCCTCTGGAAAGTCTGTTTGGCTGAAGGGAAAGTGAGAGGGCAGCGAGGCACTGTCTGAGTGGATCGGCCTGAGCCCTGGCTGCCTTTTAATGTGTATAAAAGCTTTTCTGCTGTAGCAAGGCTCAGCCTCTGTGCTTGCACAGCCATTCATCTGCTGTGCCGTCATATCTGTAGCTCAATAAAAATTACTCTTACACAGGACATAGTTTGCTTCAGTTTTATTATGCTGAAACCAGTATCTGTTCACGGGAGACGGGAAACAACTTATGCAACACCAACATGAAAAAATCATTCATTTTAGATGCTTATAGGATGATGTTCAGTTAAGTCTAAGATGTCATGTGGACAAAATCCAGTGTTTCTGTATGCCACACACAAAGCTTTTAAAAAGCGTGCATGCAGGAGCTTTTTGTTTTTTGTAAATGCGCCATGCGTGTCACAGAGTCTGTGCACAGTGACTGTTTAATGTCGCCAGCAGTCTGTTTGTTCTCTCTTGGCTCTGAAGGTGCAGCACCACATGAAAATCAGTTTGACCTCGCCTCACCGACGGTGCTTTAATGGCTTCCTTTTACAAGCATCAAAGAAATGGGAGCGTATTCTTTTTGCATTGATTCCCATTAAGTGATCAGAGACAAGGCTGCTTATCAGAGCTTTATATGTGACGGTACCCCGACCAACCAAGAGGGCTTCCAGTCTTTATGAATGGGATCGGATTGGCCCACTGCTAGGATTCAAATATTACAACACTTCAGTTAGTTCACTTTAGAGTTCTCTTTAAATGTATTGCTTTTATTTTTGCATCGGACACGTTGGACATTTAGGGCTGCATACAAGGACTGGATCCATGTTAACGTGTGGTAGATATAATGTTGGGAGTGAAAGACTGAAGTCACAGGGAACTGTGGTCCCGTTTGTATTTTGTCCTTAACTTTGCTTTTGTATTTTGTCAGCCTTACTGACTCTACAGTTTTTCATCTCTGACAAAACAACCGAAAACAAAGTGTCATTTTTACACTTAAGCGGCTGCGTGGATTAAAAACATGTCTTTTGTATTAAAGATCTCATGAAAGCATAAAACTGTTTCATTTAAAAAAAGAACTGTGCATAAATAATTCATGGATGTGTTGCTGCTTCACCATTGCTCCTCCAGTGCTCATGTCATATCAGTGTTGTGTGTCCCGGCGTCACCAGTGTGTAATAGCTTTGTTTTATATTTGTATGGAAAACATGGCTCACTGGGTGTGTGTCGGTGTGCTTCTTCCCTCAGCTCGAGATGCAGACGAACGGGAGAAGTGGATCCACGCCTTAGAGGGAACTATCCTCCGTCACACCCTCCAGCTCCGGGTACGTGGCCAGCCTCTTTGTTTGTGTATGTATGGAAGCGTATCTAATCCCTGCCCCGAGAGAGTCCTGTTTCTGAAGGTCTGACAAATGTTTGCTCATTCGCTTTGGTTGCTCCAAAGTTTGTGCAAAGCAGGAATCCGCTACAGATGAAGGCAAACGATGATTTGTGGGAAGATTTGGAAAGTTAAATGCAGTGGTCAGATAACAAACCTGTTGTTCGGAGTTCATTTAGCGAGTCTCAGATTATGTGCTTTTGCATGCTCTATAAATACATGCTGCCGTACGCCACAACACTGGTGATGACTTTGCATATCTGGGGCTTTTATCTGCTTTGGAAATGATTTTCTTGGCTCAGCTGATGTCGCTATAAGTCTGTCCAGTTTAAATAGTGGGAATAAAATGGGGCGTTTTTTTTTTTCCTTTCATCTTAAAGAATGACGTTTGATATGTGGCAAGTCTGGGAGCCAGACCTCTTAGTTTAATGGAGAGTCTGTTTAACTGCTGACCTCCTGGCAGCCGTGATTCCTCCACTAGTGTTTGGCTGTTTTTTTTCACCAGTGTTTAGACTGAGTGTGTCTCAGCCAATGCGTTTGTCGGCTTCTTCCTGCCCTAAAGCAAACCTATCCTGCATCTTCCATCCTCTCATCCTCTCTCTGCCCATCTCCTCCCTCCTTCGTCCTCATAACCAACCTTGCAATTTGCCCTCCTTCCTAGCTTCCTTTCTCTGTTCCCCTCCTCCCTCCCTTCGTGGCAAATCCCTCTGTGCTACGTGTGTCTGCTGGCTCGCTGCGCACACACGTCCATGCACTTATGCTGGCTGCTGTCGTAGAATCATGTGACCCCCCCCCCTCTCTGAACACTAACCAACCCGGCGTCTGCTTGCTTGATGAGCCAAACATCTGCCTCTGCAGCTCCAGCCAATCAGAGCGGCCGTTAGTGCTCGTCTGCTGTGTTTTCGCTTCTGCCTGTATGAGAGGAAGTGTGCCCTTCCTGCCAGGGGAGGGTCCTGGATTAACACGGCTCGGTCTGCCTCAGACCAAAAAGCTCAGCTGATAACTGCCACTGAAGGATATTTTCTTCCTACCTAACACACGCTTTATTTGGGAGGCTGCTGTGTTTTTCTTTTTTCTTTTTCTTTTGAGGAGGGAGAAAGAATGCTAACTTCACTAGAGCTGATGGTTTGTGGCCGTGGGCAGGAAAAATAGCAGCAGCAAAGACAAAAAGGAGCTTGTGGCAGGCTAAGTGGCCTCAGAGATGTACAGCTTGATGCAGCATGTTCATTGGAGCGAGGTACCCTGTAAGTATGCAACACACATGCATATAAGAGAGAAAAAAAAAGAAGAAAAGACCACGACGGGGGAACTTTAACAGCTGCTGTGCGCTGCCGGGGCAGCAGCATGTTAAAGTGGGTCACACTGTGTGGAACGACAAACGGGGGGAGGGAGGTAACGCTTGTGGGGGCCGTGTTGTTTGGAGAGTCACAAATTACTGGGTGGATGTGAGTGTTTGTGTGTGAGTCTGCTCAGAGATTCCCTGTGTGTGAGAGGCGCACGCACTCCTGGGTGGTGGGGATGAGTGGAAGCGGAGATGCAGACGTCTGGGAATATTTCTGGAACGGTGAAGGAGGGGACACAATAATGCAGTTGCTGTTTATAAAGCAGCCGCCTGCATCTGACTTTCCGCTCCCAGACTTATCTGTCCTGTCTGTGGAACAGCGCTTCCCCCACACCATGTGTATTAAAACATGAGATGCTGTTTGCTACGTAAGGATAATAATGGATGTGTCTTACTTTTCTGCCTGGTGTTGTTCCTAAACGTGTATTTAGGTTTGTATCGCAGATTTATCCATTTGTTGTCTACAGTGGTGTGTCATGTGTAGAAGTTTATGCAGACTACTTTAAGAGGCATGTAGGGAATGGCTTTTCATGCTGAACTAAATGGTACAGGTACTACTTGCAAAATTAGAATATGCTGGAAAAGTTGTTTTATTCTGGCAATTCAAAATAAAAGGTGAAACCAATACATTTTATGTACTAAGTAGAGATCCAAGAGTTTACTTTCAGAGTTCTGAAATTTTTGTATTTAAATTCAATTTTTTATTCATTTCAAGCAATATTCTAATTTTCTGAGCTTTTTAACTTGAGATTTTCTGAAGCTGCAAATCCTGTTCAGCAAAATATAAACAAATAAAATTTGAAATATATTGATTTGCATACTATTTGTGTAAATGTGTACATTTAATCTTTAAAGATGAGTTACAGGTATTACTTGGAAAATTAGAATATCCTGAATAAGTGCATCCTTAACTTTAAAGATTAAATGTACACATATACACAAATACTATGCAAATCAATATAATTCAGCTTTTATTTGTTTATATTTTGCTGACGAGGACTTGCAGCTTCAGAAAACCTCTAATTAAAAAACTCAGAAAATTAGAATATTGCTTGAAATCAATTAAAAATGGAAATTACATTTGAAAAATGTCAGTAAACTATGGGATCTGTACTTAGTACATAAAATCTCTTTGTTTCACCTTTTATGTTGAATTGCCTGACTAAAACAACTTCAGTTTAGCACCTGTAGTATTTAGTTTTTTTTGTGCAAACTAAAACAATAGGATACTAGAAAGATGGCAGCTCTTCAGTTGAGTTGATGCATACAGTGTGACCCACTTTGTGGCTTGTCATCATGAAGTCTTTCTTACGTGTGTTTTGATCTCAGCCTGGGTGTTCCTCTGGCCAAAGCTGTTTATTTTTGTTGTCACACTAAACTAACAATGCATGCACCTTTGATCCTTTTGAGGAAGTTTGCCCTGCTAACTGCATGCTTCACAGCTGCTCAGTTAAAGCAGACTTTGTTCCGTGTAAAACTGTTTAAATTTTAGCGAGTCTCGGGTCAGAGTGTAGCAGAGGTTGATGGCTTTTCTTCACATTCCCATGAGATCGCCGTCAGTCGGGAGAAAAGACATGAGGAGCGTGCGACGCAGGAAATTCAAAGCAGCAACCAACAAGGTTTGATAAGAGCTTGATTTATTCAGTAACATCGTGAGGACCCAGTTTGGTTGCCTCACACTCTGACTGCATGTTAGAGTTTGCTCAGTGTTTTTCCATGTAGGTGTAACCGCTGCGTTGCAGTAAATTGCTCTGACACATGTGGTGTTAGTCATCCACCGAATCACCTGGCTTGTGATGGGGCAGTTACTGTGTTGTCATTGGAGTCGGGTCTCATTTTAAAGGAGTGTCTGGTCTCTGTGTTCGTGCTCCTGCTTTTGGCTTTGTGTCCCAGCCCACCGGATTGTTTTGGATGCTCGGGTGAACTCGGACGGACGGAGAGCGATGCCTGGTCACATCTGTTTGGCCAGTAGTTTAGTAATTAAAGTTTAATGGATCTTATGTAATGAAACGTGTTTGCATGTGTTGAATGTGAGGGGGCTACTGAGAGGAGCTAATTAACAAACAATAAGTCTGAGTGCTCTTCATCACATTTACAAACACAACCCTCTGTCTGTGGCTCACATCTCCTGGAGTTTCATATTTTTTTGTCTGAGGGGGGGGCTTTTTTTTTTTTTTTTTAA
>JAVQJG010262157.1:0-18867 GCA_036024015.1 Craterocephalus amniculus
GTATTAGTAGTAGTAGTAGTAGTAGATGATACTGCAACAAAAACAATCCTGTAAAATAGTTTGTCTATAATAATTTTTTATCCATAAAAACAGTTTTAGGGGGTATTTGAAGAATTTTAAGGAGTTAATAATGTCTGAATAATAAGAAGGGGCTAAGTTTATTTTTCTTGTGATTGAAAATTCCTTTTTATGTAACAAACATAACGGGCAATGCTGCACACCCCTTAAACAATATACTGATCAAATAACAGTCAGAGGCGTCTTCTGATAGATGATTCCTTTTTTTTCATTTGTATTTGTCTATCTTCTGATTAATATTGTTTTATTTTTGTATTTATATCATACATGTACTCATGTATGTACTCATATCTTTGTAGATTAATATAAACATGTTTTTCTGTTCTTCAACATGTTCAGCATGTTCAGCCAGCTGAGTCAAAGAAACATGTTTTAAATATATTGATCTTCAAAAACTACATATAATCGGATTTTTGCCAATTTGATCCATATAATGACTGACCACTGACAGCCTTAAACTGGATTTCACAGATTTTCTTGCATCACTTACAACCTGAAACCCTTTGATGGCATTAAATCCATAAAACAGCCTAATTATGCAGAGCTGCTTCTTGCAAAAACACTAGCTCACAAACTGATGCCCAAATAAACAGATGCTGGCATTTTGAGGAAGTTCTCATGCACAGGCAAAGTAAGAAAGAAATTTCTATTTGACAGCCACACCACCAGGATAGATATATTACTGATGTCTACGTTGTTACCATGGCAATCCATGCAGATAGGATGCTACTGTCAGAAAACATATATCTGATATTATTGTACTGATTGGGGTACATTCAGTCGTATATCTCAGACACTTTGAAACATTTAACAATGCAGCTTAATTGTTTAAAAAAAAACAGAAACAGAGAAATGATTTGCTCTGACTAAAAATCTGAAACTTTATCCTTCAGAGTCCAGCATCCGCTAGAGATGATGAGACAGGATTAGGTATCATGCATATTTTCTTTCATTAAAGAAGAGAAGCTTTATAAATTGAGTTTATTATTATGATTATGATACCATAAGAAGAATAGATGGGAAAAGCTATATTCATTTTTTGACCTTATGGCATCATCAGTGCTGGCAGAAACAATGTTATTAGTCTTGAGTTTACAGCTCTGCCGCAGTAAAAGTTCAGAAATGTTTTATGTTTTCAATCATTGCAAGGGAGTTTCTTCTACCCTATTAGAATAAATATTTTATAATTTCTCCAAAGCACAAAGTGCCAGGAATTCAACCACTAACCCTCTAATTACATCTTGTTTCTTCACAGCTTTCTATTGTGGCTATGGATGGATGGAAACTTTGCCCCTGAGAGGGAGGATAGTTTTATAAGCCATGTTATTAAAAGGCTCTATTACCTGTTCATTACGCAGCTGGAGACACATCACATCCAATATCAGAGTTGATGATAAATACCTTTACTTGTGTATGTTGTCATACAGTAGGGCCATAATTAGTCAGTTTTGTCCCCCGCTCCTAATTTTTCAACATTACCACAATTTCTGTGTTTTTGTCTAAATTTCATGATGACCGTAAGAAAACATTGTTTGCTTTCATGCAGCCGGTTTTCCTCTCCCAAAAAAAAAAAAGTTCAATTCAGATAAAATCAATCATTTCATCAGGTGGTGAAATCTACTTATGGAGCCCTGTGGAGATTTCTTGTAAACAATCACAGTTATGTTTCTGCTCAGTGATTCTGACCACAACACAATGTCTATAATCTCAAGGTTTAACAAGCAAAGGTATGCATTTCCTACCCATAAAACTTTTTCAAAGCTGATTTGAGAACATGTGAAAGCTTGGTTGTTTACATCCACTATAGCTAGCTTGTACTGTTCTTTGTCTGTACAATTTTCTTTGCATAATGTGGCCTCTAACGGCTGAGATATGATTGCATTGTTCAAAGCAGTAAAGATAGAATACAGACAGGAAAAACAATAAGACCATTTATTATATATGACATCAAGTATTAGGAGCTTCATTGTATCAGGAATGTGAGCAATTAGTCTCACATAGTCCCAGAGTCTGCACCTCAAATACCAAATTACCATAAATACTTGGAAGATGTCTGTCTCTGGAAGACTGAAAAATCACCCTGAGCTCTTGATTAGGAGCAGTGTGCACATCAAATACACCCCCTCATTACATATAATTAAATAAAGTATAAATATGCATGAAGCAGTGATGAGCATGTTCATCTCTTGATCACTTTTAGGGGTCGACCTTTTGCTCTTTCGCAAACTCCGGAACGCTGTGTCAATTCAGGTGTGATCCGAAATAGAACAACTGTGATTAAAAATTAAAGCATGCGGTGGAGAAAAACACGCCCCACTGTTCAACACAAATCTAATTGTGCTGCCTGTTTCCTCCACTATCACATTACCTGTTGGTGGGATGACAGATCACTGAGCCCAAAATGCTATTAGGATTCAATGCCAGTGACTCGATCCCAGGTTTGGTTTTGCAGGTAAACAACATTATTCTGATACTGGAGTTGTGATTAATTATGATTACAATTATGATTATAAAAGAGGCAATGGTATAACAATCCATCAGAAAACTTGATGGCATCCTAAATCCATAATGACAAAAGAGTCACAGAAAAACTGAAGTTCATTTCTCTTGTATGAAAACCAAACAAGTTGCCAATTCCATTTTTTTTTTCTTGAGCTTTGGTTTTGGGTGTGTTTTTAAAGGAACATGGTAGATTTTGAACAGTTTTTAGATGATCCCCTCTTCATTTAGTTTTTATGTTACTATGGCCTAAAACTGAGTCAAGGTCATCTTCCAGCTCATCCATAACCCTTCAACTTTCACACTAAGATTAAAGCAAGAAAGAAATTATTCTTTGCATTTTCTCTTTTCTTTCGAACTACAAAAAAATACAAATATTAATTTTTTATTTTTGTAAATAGTTGAGATAAAAGTTAATAAAGTAATGACAGTGAAATTTGAAACAGCAACAGGATAACGCTTGACATTATGAATTGGCGCTTTACAAATAAATTTGAATTTAATTTAATTAAATAACAAACCATTTCTTTTGGTTTTCCATACCCAAATTGATTGATAGAGATGGTTCAGGCAGGTTTATTTAATATATTCTTTACTATGATTCATGATAATCATTGAAAATCTTGCTCTCCCAATTGGTAGAGCAGGACCACAGAGGGTTATACATTCATTTTTCTCACAGGTATAATGAGCCCCCCTCAGGCTTAGGAGATGAACTTTTGATATGACTCAAACATTTGATATGAAATGTTGAATTTTATCTTAAGCCTTCAAACAGTGACCACCTGGGAATGTAGAGCGCTAATTTGTTTTTCTTACAGTAACTGAACATGTAGCCTCTTCCTGTGCCTGCCTCAGATTTCCTGCTTTCAAGCCTTTTTGTTGTATTTGTCCAGGATGATTGTTTTTGTGTACGCCTGGATCCTTTAAAACATGCAGGTAACCCAGCTTGCAGGCATGTTTGGGCTGAATCCAGGCTACTTTTGGCACTTACGGCTCAGTAACGGCACTGGCAAGTGGTGTGTGGGCCAGAAGTGGGCCTGGTGTCAGTTGCCAGTCTGGCATGGCTTATGGCAAGTCTCTGTGGGCCACATCTGGTCTAGATGTCAGGTTCTGGCCTGGATGATGATTATGGATGATTATAGGAATTCTTCCTCATGGCATTTCCTTGTGGGTCACATGAGGTGGTCTGTTTAGTTAACATAGTAAGCCCAGGCTAAACTTGGGCCAAACACTTCTGGTTATTTTGGGTCCCTTTAGCTATTTTACATTGAGTAACACATATTTTCCAGTTAAGATTTCAGCAAAGAGAGGAAACCAGTCTAATTTTATTCCATGCAGGAGAGTTATTTTTGGGCTTTACGTTAGGTTTGAGTCTTTGTTTTTCTCCTTGTTCTGGAAAAAACTGTCTACTGCTCCAGGGTTTGTTTGTTTGTTTGTTTGTTTGTTTGTTTGTTTGTTTGTTTGTTTGAGCAGCAGCTATTCTTCCTGGGGTCTGCACAGTTTACAAAAATACATATTCTCACTAATCATCACAAAACGCTAACATAACACATAGTCATGTGCATTTACTAAGAGTAAAACTTAAACAATAACCACTATTTAAATTAGACAATAACTTTAAAAATTAAAAAAAAATGTTAAACTGAAAAAAAATTCCAACAAACATTTAACATAGAATACAATGAGAATGTGTAAAATAAAATAAGATAAGCTGCCATAGATACAACAAAGAATACTTATTAATTTCCCTAATTTCCCCTTAAGGAATGGCCTTTATTGTCTTTTTAAAACCATATATATTATTATTTTGTTGTATGTGTTTTGCATTGCCTTGTATATTCCTGTATACGTTGAACTAATTTAGTTTTAGATTTTGGCAAAGTAAAACAACCTCCAACAGCATGCCTAGTTGAGTAATGATGTGTGTCTGATCTAAAAAACTGTTTTTTTGTAGAAAATAAATGGGGTCTCTGTTGTTGTGGCATTCCCAATGAAAACCATCAGTGAATACAGCAATCTGTTTTTCACTTCAAACCAAAAGAAACATGCATGCATTTTCGCAACATTTTTTTTTCCACCCACATGAAAGAGCTAACCGTGCTGCTTTATTCCTGACCAGTTGCAACTTTCTTATTTTACCTTAAAACGTGTTGGACCAAACTACAGCACAATAATCCCAGTGAGATAAAAAACAAAGCTTAAAGTACTTGTTTGATTGATTGCTTTATCAGATGTTTTGCATATCCCTTAATTACAGATAAAAGATTACAGTGTGACATCCAGTGGTATTTTAAATGTGCACATGACCAGAGGTATCAAGTGAAAAAGTACAAATACTTCATTACTTCACTTAATTATCTGACTTTTGACACCTCTGGATATGACACTTTTAAAGCAACACTATTGAACATGGCATCCATCTTGCATCCTGTTTCTTCTCCAAGCTTTTTCTAGCCGGTAAAAGTCAGAGCGTTGTTAATTCTTACCTCTCTCTTTCACTTTCTCTAATTCTTTAATTAGCTTCTTCTGATAACGTCCTTTTTGGTGGCACAAAAACGGTAGGGATGGAGATCCAGAGGTTGAAAATAGCAGATTACATTTTCTCAAGCGACTAACTCTGTGGCAAAAGCTTCTCAGTTACAGTTACTTGCTGCAAATCTACATCGGTGACGTTCAGCATAACCATTGTCTGTAAAATAAAGAGCGTAACACCAGTGCATGTCCTTGTATCATAATGACTGGTGCCGTGCAAGAGATGGGGATGGAGGAGGCTGAGGATTGTCAAGCAGAGACACTGAATGAATCGGATAGCAAAGGAAATCCTTGGCCATATCTCAACCAGCTTTTTGTGTATAAAATCCAAATAGGCATCATCATGCAATGCTAAATGTGTCTGCCCCAACAGACAAAGCTGTCAGCTTTCAGAACTTCCATGTCAAATCTAAAAAATATGTGCCTTTTGCCCATGTATCCCAAAAGTTATATTTATTGTTCAGTTAAAACCGTCCAAGATGTGCCTTCATGATGTCAATTATGAAAATAACTTCTCCAAGTAAATGTTAAATTAAGCACTTTATTACTTTTACTCAAGTGGAATTTAAGCAAAGCAGATTCTTTTACTTAATTAAAAATGTTCAATACTTCTTCTTCCTCTCTTGATATGCGCATGTGATGCATCAAACCAAAACGTGGCTGTCATGTGAAACTGTGGGCTGGAAAAAAATGTTGTGAGGTGCGGTTTCGCAGCCCATGCACGCTTCCGAGCAGCTCCAGGAATGTGCATAATGAATGTCAGTGTGGCATGAAAACAAGTCAGAAGCAGACAATGTTTAAGGTTTATAACAGAAAAATTGGCCAAAGGTGATCAAGAAACAGGGTTTTGGAAGGCAGGGCTGGAAGAAAGGATACAAATTTATTCATAACACTGTTTTTCAGATTTCAGGATTAGTACGTGGAGCGTAAAGTGAACCAAGATAAATTAAGATCAAATAAAAGGCAAAAAGAAAAAAATTGTGTTTTCCATCACATTTTGCAAAATAAATATACCAAAGAGAATAAAACGATGCCCAGTATGTGTGTTTGCTCATGTTCACATGCTGTAAAAAGCAGTTTGTTTTAGGATTTTTTTCTCCTGCTGACTGTGGCAGATGGAGTCAGGCTCAAAGTGACACAGCTATAAAGTAACACCTGGCGGAGACGGGCTGGTCACAGCTACATCTGTGGCCATCAGGACAGTGAGTGTGCGCGGGGGTACCTGAACATGTGTGCGTGTCCTGCAGCCAGCAGAAGTGTTGGCACACCGTGACCAGTGTGGGTGATGGTGCCAGCTTGAATTCTTTGTGATATGTGCCAGAAAATCAGGAAAACATATCAGCGTGAAGATTTTGAAAAAATAAATATGAGGGGAAAAAAGAGATACTGTAGCTGTGGAAATGTTGATCACCGAATTTTAAAGTTTGATTATCCATCATTTAGTCTATGTGTGGTAAAAAAGTTAAGCACATTGAAAAAGTCTTGTCTGCATTTTAAGTTCCATTTACGTAAAGTAATAAAAAAATCTTGCCAAATTCATATTGCATGGGTCACTGAGAACTAATGCACAAAAAAAGCTTCTCCTATACCTGCATGTTCTGTTAATAAAGAGGGGATCGGCGCATGCTCATCATTCACTTTAACCTGCCTGATTGTGATGTAAGCTGTGACAAAGCTCAAATTAATTACATTTTTTAATGGCCTCTCTACCAGTTCCATTTTGAGAAAATGTGAAGTTTGCCTTCATTTAGCTTGCATTAATTTTTTATCATATCTCAGGTTAAAACAAGGTTAAAGAGATTTCATATTCATTCAAAGTGCAGAATTGTATCCAACATGCATGCATGATCAACAAAAATGTATATACATCTATAACGAAATAAAAGTAAAAAAAATATCAGGAAGTTGTGAGAGGAATTCAAATAGCAGAGTGATGCATAATTAAAGAGGCAGCATAGCAGCTGTGCTATAAATTACAAGTATTTTACATGGAATGCAACTGCATTGCTAATGTGTTACTTAAAATTAGCAGTATGACAATGGACATTTTCTTGAACATTATATATTACAATTACCGAAATATGGGAAAAATAGGGAAAATTAAAGAATGGAGGCCAGTCTGTTCTGATTTAATCCATTTTCATGCTTATTCTGATTCACTATTCTTAATTCGTAAGAATGAGTCTGTCTTAAAGGTCATATTGTATCTAATTTTGTGTTTGCTACTTTTGTTATTAACCGTACAGTGAAAAGCTTTGTGACATCTGTTCTAGAAGTTTACAGCAACATTTACTTTATTCATTCAAATACTCTTTCTTGCAAGTTTCTGTACTCTTAACAAAAGTGCAAAACACAATAACTGAGGTAAAGCTCCTGCAGTCCAGACGAGCAATGAGTCTGGCTTATTCTGCTCCTTCCTTCAACCAAGCGCATCCATACCTGCCCACCTTACTCCACAGCTAGCCGGTCCGAGCCCTTTTTGTGTCCCAGCAGCCCACAGCCCAGTCAGTCAGAAGTCATTACACCCACTATTAACTCCTGCTCAGCTTCATTAGGCATGCAAATTGAGGAGGGACAAAGACTTGAAAAACTTTACTCTATCTAACACCCTTTGCCTCCTCTCTCTCTCTTTCTGTCTTTCTTTCTTTCTCCCTGCTGCTAAACTCTCACCTGCCTTCAATTAAGCCTGGATCTGTATTGAACCGCCTCATGTGAGAGAATCTGTGTGTCCTCATGTAATGTGGATAATCTAATAGCCTGAAGAGCTGACAAAGGCACACAGAAACTTTACCAAGAAGCTCTGGAATATCGAAACCTACTCTACAGTGGAGTTGCAACAAGCTTTATTATCAGATTTTATCCTTCTCACATTGTACAGCTGTGCTATCCTTTCAAAGATTCCTCAACATATTAGAATTTATGTGAAGAGTAATTTGAAATCCTCTATGATTCTTTTGAAGAAGCAGACAAATAACCTTTTCAAATATTCATGAGGACCATTGTGTTAATGGAAGGTGTGGTGATGGAATTCCAGTGGTTTATTACACATGTATGATCATCTGGGGGCTGCATACAAACATGGAGATTAATGATTTATTAATGCAGTGGTTCATCATCATCATTTTTGAGTGGTCTGTCTTTTAAACCTCATAGTGCTCTCCTCTTTAGTAAGCTTCTTTTCGTCCGTGCTGTATAAAGCCACCGACATCAGAGGTGAGGGCAACATGGGTCAGGGCCAATCCCTTGCTCTGACGGAGCATAAATGTATTACCAAAGGGCCGAATTACCAAAGGGTAACACTGTGTGTCGCACTGTGCCACTGTGCATCACACAACAGGTTCAAACAGGTGGAAAATGTATTCAGAGAAGACAGATCAAATCAGCCTCTGTCAGTTTTTGCAAGAAAACCCATCATATACCCATCATCTGGATTCAGACCACCTGCGAGCAGTAGTTTGATGATTAGAGGTTGGGGTTACGATTAACTTAACGAATGAACTGATTACTCATTGAGCGGCAATTATTCTAAATAACATTACAGACAAACTCTGAGCTGTCATGCAAAATCCTCTGATGTTAATGTCTTAACATCAGAGATGTTTACCTTTATCATCTGTGCCGGTCTGAGAGTCCTGACTGTTCAGCAGTGAGCTGAGCTTTGCAGCCATAGAGCTGGTATTCTATAGTAAACAGTGCCTTCCACTGATTCTGATGAGAATTACATTCCAAAAAATATGGAAAACAGAAGAAACTCTATATCTGGGGGTAGATTTTATTCTAATATGAATCTGTGATTGTTCAATTTATTCCTGCAGAGGCATTGTTGTCTCATTTGTGAGTTTATAAACTGATCAAATCATGACTCATACATCCATTTGCAAGAGGAGATGATACATAAACATGAAATTGCCAAATTATATGACTACAAAGTTGTTGAAAAACTTTTATAACGTTACACTGAAACAACTTTATCATGAGTCTTTTTTTTTACTCTGTTTTTCATCTGTGATGTCTCAGTGAAAATCTTTCCAGTGCTAAATGGTGCTGTGACGCAGACGGCCCGCAGGCCAAGGGCCAGCCTGAGGACAGGTGGCTAGCTAATCATGTGGAAAATAAGAGGCTGGAAGGGAAGTGCAGGGGTGGGGATGGGGGCTGATGAGAGGTGTCCACCTTGTGCTCACAGGTCCTGGACCGACTGGGAACAAGACCAGCACCACACTCGTCTACTGAGTCTGCCAGCAAGCCCCTTTTTACACACAACATTCCCACAACTACACCATCCAACCAAGGACAACCTGTTGCTTCAACAGCACTTTTCTAATCTCTTTTTCTCATCCTCATTAACCAAATTCACAGGACACCCCCTCATTAAGTCATCATCCTGAGATAAAGTGGATGTATGATATTTTAACCTTTCTGGTCTGTATTCTTACACAGATTTCATCATTTATTACACACAGCAAAATCAACAAGTCATTATCCAAAGCCCACACCGCAGACTGAGCAGTATTGATGCTTAACTTCACAGTTCAACTAATTGCTGCTGAACTGTTTTCTGTCAGAGCTTTGTCACTGTCTAATTTAGACTTTTGTGGTAGTAATGTAGGGACAAACAGCTTTTAAGTAACAAACAACCGAGCAAAATTCATGGGATGATGCAACTCGTGCTGACTGGTTGCAACTTCTGCCATTATTGATAGGTGAGGGTTGTTAGCAGTTTTAATATCACATTGTTGTCACAGTAGCCAAACTTTATTGGTCTCCAGGACAAAGAAAAACATTCATGAGGGTTGTTGGTCTCCTTTGACTTGTAGCTCACAGATCCCACCAGGATGTTAACACGACTTTGGTTCTTTGGTGTAGCCTTAGACATAAAATAACACACCATGGAAGAATTTTCATGTGCAGCTCACACAGACAACAACAAAAATGGACTTTCTCCAGACTGACAGAGGTTATAGGCTACCATGACCACAGCCCACTAGCAAGTCCAGTGAAAAGACAGAATTGGTAACTAGTGGGGAGAATTGCAACTCATACAGCCAAGTAGGTCACTTTAGTGTAGCCTAGTATCAGCCACTGTCTGGCTAAGCTTTAAAATGCTGAACCTTATAGCTTCTTTGTTTTAAACAAAAAAGGGGTCATTTTTTGTGTGGTTAAACCAACAATCCTTGTAAATGGGATGTGAAGATTTACACTTTTCATGACTTTTGTGGATAGGAAAGTTTCAGTTAACAACAAAAAACATTACATACATTTTTTTTTACCTTAACATTCTGTGCTTTTGACTAATTTTGACACTCTGACTTTCATTGTGCACATTTCTGGAGCTGTTATTGCCCTGCAGTTTTCAAAGGCTGAAAAACTGCTCTTCTCAACTCGTCTTTCCAGCTCAGAACATGACGTGACGGCTGAGTTTTGCTTTGTGGCAAACATACCAGCAACTTTTAAAAACATTGTCTGTTTTTGAACATATACCACAACTGATTCAACAAAGAAATGCAAGAAGACACAATGAGAGGAAGTAAAAGAAAACAAAGAGATAAAACGAGTCAACATGGGACTGACTTTTACATGTTGGAGAGAGCTCAGAAAAGAGACAGGATGTCAAAATTATGCTGAATTATCTCTAATTAGAGTGTGTTAGTGTGAAAACTTGCCAGGATTCAGAAGTAGGGCTTTCAGGGTTATACTCCAAATATAGGTGCAGTTAGCTTGACTCTTTAATCGCAACCTTGATATGCTAACTACTTCTGCGTGCTGGTGACCAGCTCAACCAGTAGTAGTTTCCGTGGGTTACTGGCATTTCTCCACTAACCAGTCACAACGCAGCTGTTCATACAATTGGTCTCAGGGTTATTCACAAGTTGAGATCCTTGGTTGAACCATTTCCCACCATCAGATACCAGTCGCACTTACCATTTGCTGAATTTGACAAGAGTGTGTGTAGTGTATGCTCTAAGAATTGTTGCTTTTACAGTATCTTGAAGAAAAATGGCCTCTAAATCGTCCATAAAATGACGAGTTGTACAGGGGCCATGTCAAACTGAGCCATGACTAAGCAGCTCTATCAGTATCTTCTATTTGATTGCTACATCTATTTCTGAATACATCAAACTTTTATGCAACATCAAGCAGAAATATTAGAAGAATACACCTCATTGTGAATGAAGCTCTGCGTGGTTGAAGCAGTCTTTACTGAGACTTCATGGGAGGTGAATCTTTTGGTTAATTGTGCTTAGATTCACTTTCCTTTCATTTGTCTTTTATTGCAGGGAAATAATTTCCAGTATTTTATTGATTCGGATATCCTTGGTATTTCTGTATTTCCATCTCTACTGAACCCTGGGGAGGATGTTGATTTATGGAGTGGAAGGCAAAGGAAAGAATGAACTCAAAAGCATTAGAAAATAATATAAACTGCTATATGTCACATGATTGACCTTGGATAATTGTGTTACTGTGTATAAGACAAGGGGAAAAAATTAACAGCAAAGAGAAAGTATATTCAATGCTCATAGCCCTGATCATACTACTGCAAAATGGCACAGCTATAGTCAGTTTTTGCTGCTGTGTTTTTAACATTTAGCATTGATCGGTTCAGAGCTGTCCAAAGGGTTTGCTTTATTGTTTTGCATTTATATAAGGAGAATTCATGTGTATCTATTGAGGTGGTTCACTGTTTAGTGGCCCTTCAACATGATAAAACTTTTTTCCCATTTGACCTTTTTTTCAGCTACTTCCTATATATTCCTCTGTATTTCTTTATTTATAATCACAGTATTTAGCAGTTTACAGCAGAATTACTCCAACAAAACTCTGCTGTTTCCTAAAATTGATTTAAAAACAAATTCCAGATGGACAAATAATCTCTGATTTAACACGTACAAATATGTCCCATGCCTTCAGATCCATGGTGGTAGAGCCAAACAAAAAATAAAACTTTTCTGAGTAAATGGGCCAAACAATGCCTGTCTCTTGAGCTAACTCTTCTTTGACTAAATAAGAAGAGCTGCAGGGAAGGAAAAACAGGTCAATATCACAGTGTTTATTCAGGAAAGAATATTACTGCATGTGTTTTTGAATAACACCCTGAGGGGAAACATTGATCAGCACTACAGCACAAAACAAAAAGGTCCCTAAATGATTTCAAATCGTTCCTAAATTGCTGTCAAATTAATGCCACTCCCATTGAGTTCGAGGCATTTTTAGGAGGGAAGCCACATTACATGGGTGAAATGTAATGTTCTTCATTTTCAAGGATTTTTTTTTTTTTTAAATGAGACATTATCGGAGGAAAAAAGCTTACATTTGGGTCTGAACTCATAATTAATAATTAATTAAGAACTCATAAATAAACATAAAATAGACTTAAAGGTGAAAAGTTGGTGGACCTGTTGAGTTGCAAGTTTTTATTTCATGTTTCATTTTATGTAATTTGGAAATAGAAAGTCTGTTTGTTGTTTCCATTATTACTTATATAGCTCCTTTTAAGAAAGCAACAGATGACTTTCGGATTGTATTCTTTCAATATTTCATAAGATGAAAAATAATGAATGACTAATCTTATGTTTGTTTGAAATAATGTGAAAGATGCTGTAAATAAATCTTATCTGATTCCTAAAAAGGAAATCAAATTTCTTGTTACTGTTTAGATTTTTTTTTTCATGACAGAAGTTTGAAATTCAGAGTTTTCATCAGGCCTGTGAAGCACTATCATCAGAGCACCACCTGAGTCCACCATTACAAAAACAAAGTAGCTGACATAATAAGGAGCAGTAAAACCTTAAAAAAACAAAGCAGAAAACTCACAGTGAAGCCCAGGGTTGATCAAACAACACAAGAACAGCAAAAACAGGATTATTATCTGCTACTTTTGGCAATCCCATCTAGTGAAACGTCTCTAAAACATGGGCCAGAGAAAAAATGACTCTAAAATAGTGTGCATAAAAAAGAGGGTCCATGATTGAACTGCAGATAGGAGAAACATCCAGTAAGGCTTGTTTCTTTGTTTTTTGTCAGTTTGTCATGTGCTAGTTTGACCCCTCAAACCAGGGACTCTATGCTGTCCATAAAGTCAGACTTCCTGGGTTATTAAGTGTAAGTTTGTATGGTGGCATAATGGTGTATCACCAGCCTCAAAAGATGCAGATCCTACAAAAGAAAGGATTTGAAGGTATGCTAGTATTCTGGTATGAACATAGGTGTAAACTGGTGCAGAAGGGTACCCTGATCAAAGCATGTCACATATAATTCATTAACACTAACATTCTGTTTATGGGGGATGGGGCATACAGCTTTGTTGCTGTCATTTCTTACTAATATTAATAATTCTGCCATCGCTCCAGGGATGGGCCACAATGATATCTCTATGTTATCTGCTCTTTACAGGAAAAATAAATAAATAAAAAACACAAAAACAAGATGGTGTGATGACATGATATGCAATTTACAAGTAGCTTTACAACCCCCCTTCCCAGCAACATGGATATGCAGAGGAAAATTAAATCTTGAAACTCAGGCGTTCTTTTCAGTGCAGACCCCCAAATTATAAATTTAGCTTCTCATCCTACAATTCAGACTCATTAATATGTATTGCTGCTTTTACTTGGTGGAATGCACTAAAAGTAGAGCTGTGACCCACTTCAGGTCTCATCTACAATTTAAGAATACAGATTATACTCCATTTCAGACATAAAAAAATATCTGACTCTTAAGAATAAGAAGATGTTAACTGCAAAAACGAAAAGAAAAAGACAAGAAATGCAGGAGAAAGCTTTGAATAAGAGGAAAGAGAAGATGTGTTAAACTCACCATAAGGAGAATCAACTCCTCTGTCCCTATCCATATGTTGCTACAGTGATGTTCCATGACATCCATCCTGAGTCAGACACCTGCCAGCCGGAGATACTAACACTGTTCCCCTTCACGTCCATCTGGACCACTACTACCAGCAGCAGCTGGAAAACAGGGCAGGAAGAAGATGTAGAAGACTGTCAAATAAGAAAACGAACAGTCTGTACCAGCTTGTTATTTTTCTGCAGCAGTGACGGCGTCACAATAGGAGCTATGTGGTTGTTAAAAAGCATGTAAAGCGTTGTTTCTGAAATAAGGTTTAGTAGTGTTTTCAGTCATCACAGCTTGAATAGAGTGTTTGGCTGTGTTCTAAGCAGCTCCCTGTCTGTTCAGGATAGATCAGCAGGAAAGATAAGGAGAAGAGAATAACACAGGAAACAGGGTAAGGAAGAGAAAAGCTTCTTTGTCCCTGTTGTCCTATTAATTTGAAGAGAACTAGCGGGATTAAATGTGTTACTGCAACAGCTTTTTTCTCCCCACCTCTTATTCTTTTTCTCCAGGAGTTCAAACTAAAGGATGGGGCGGATGGGGTGAGAGGAGGGTGGAAAAAGAGAAGAAAGGTGTTAATTGCTTGCCAATCGATAATTCTATAATTACTTTGTGACAAATGGCTGGCTTGCGGTGCTAGGGTAGGTTCAGAAGAGGTTGGGGAGGAGGGTGCTCAGTGGGTGTGGATGTTAAAAGGGATTGGCCACGATCAGGAACGGAAATATTTGCTTTTGTGCCTTCAAGCCCACCTGCCCCCAGGGATTTGTGACAGGGAATTTATGTCAGGTTTTAAACTGAGGCTGAATCTGCCTGAGGTGGACTATGTATTTGGGAGGGTGTGTATACACATGCATGTAATGGCACTACACAAAAGTAGTTTTTGTCAAAGCATACCCTACCCAGTATTTCTCCTCAGGTTGAGCGAGGTGCTAAATTCCTTTATCTACAGTACACGACAGGGTTTGAGAAAGAGTACGAAAGCATATTAAAGATAGTAAGATTATCATTTTTTGCACCATTAAATTCTCAGTGCGATTCAAGAGAAGAGAGGGCTGTAAAAGGAAACCACGAGCGAGAGTTTTGAATTTGGCTAGAAGACTTTGAGTCTACTACTGCCTGTCACAGTTCACTATCTTCCAATCACAGTTTCATTACGCCAGCCAGGCGTGAAGAGATGGGAGTCTCTTCTAGCCGTAGGGGGAGCTTCAGGCAGACAGCAGGTGGGCTATCTGGAGACCTGTTCAGGTCAGAGCACCATGACACCTGGCGCCCCCTAGCTGCCATGAACGGGCGGGGGAGGGTCAAAGGGGCCAACGGGAGATTGATGGCCCACCTTCATTCATGTCAAATCACCTGTCAGCACGCCCCTGGCACTGAATCCATTTTGTTTCAAGCCACCATTAACCTTGGACCACTTGGATTCATTCCTTCTCTCCATGGACCAGGCCCCTGCAACCTTTGTCTACCACAGCTGCCAAACTAGTTATTGGTCTCAACTTTTATCATTAAACTTCCATCAACATGGCTTACTCTAAAACAGTAGCATAAACAATGAAACAGGTGAACTCGGGCGTCATTATTTGGGAACACTTGGAAAGCTCTGATTCAGTTATTGATGAGGTTTTCTCAAGGCCTCCTACTTTACCCCCAAGTCGAAATATATTGTAATTGTAATGTCTTCTTGTAGGATTTGATATTATATGTGTGATCCATCTATATATAAGGCATAGTTATGAGCAGATGTTTGATCATTTCAGAGGCCTATAAAAGGGCGATTGGGCTGCCAGTGGCCGCTGTAATATTGATTGATGGTGGGCAGGTGGGGGCCACAGTGCTGCCCTCAGACAGACTCTGTTTATTTATACAGTCTGCCGTCTGCCCACCTTACCCACCACAGGGCTACATTCATTGAATTTACAGTCGTCAGGAGGGAAAAAATATGGTAATCATACTGTGTAGCCCCGGAGAGACACAAAAACCTTTCTGTCCATACTTTCCACAATCGTATCATTTACTCCGGCCTGGATGTCATGCATGCTCGGCACCTATATGAAACAAAAAGTAACTTAGTACCAATCCATTTTTTGCTACTTCCCAAGGGCATACATAAATTGGATCCAATAATGAGAGGCAGTAATGATTGTCTTTGCATATGGTCTTGATTTTCAATTATATAACTCTGGTATTATTGTTGGGGCTGCTGTGCTGTGTGGTATTAAAATGAGCTACCTCTGTAGTAATGGATTCTGTGTCTTTCTGAACATGCAAAAACGAAGCATCGATTTTCACACGAGGTTTTATTTACGGCCAACCATAATAACCATTTGTGTGTACATTTGCATTGCCTTCAGAGATGTCACTGAAGAATCTGCTGCTTTTGTAGAAAAGAAACTGAAGAAAAATGATAAAGCATACAGTATATGTGCTACTACAGCTGTAAGCAGATAAAACAAGAGCGAGAAAGAGAGATCCTCTCTGTGTCATTAAAGATGCTGAATAGTGAAGTCGCCTTCCCATTCCAATATTCATTGCTTTGAAGGAGTCACTGGTTGGATGTGGGCTGCCTCTCAGAGCGTGTCTTCTGTTCCACTGAGCACACAGTGGCTTAGGGATCAGCCTGTGTCCCTGACGTGAATGTGTGCCACTGAGTGTTGGCCTGTCCACTGAACAGAGCTTCGCGCCTCAGATCAGTGGCAATGCCTGGCCTACGGGTTGTTCTTTATGGCTGTGCTGCTGAATGGCTGGCTCTCTGCTGTGCACACGGCAGCCCTCCAGATGGATGCTGGGACAGCGGAGGCCACAGGGCTGAAAATCCCATCAAGCAGCAGTTCCAGGCCCTTGCACTGAGAAGATGAAGAGCACTGGCGCGCCAGGGGACACAGGCCAAACCCTCCTGCACCTCTATCACCCCCCATCCTCAATCCCTTCGTGCGCCTCTTTCCTTCCTCCCTTTATCCCTCTCTTCCCCTTTTTCCCTTCTTTTCACAGGGCAAGATTGCACGCCCAACCAGCCAGAATATGGAGTGTGGCCCTCAGGGTCTGTGGCCCTCGCTTGTTAAATAAAAGAGCTGACTGGCTGATTGATAGACCCTCAGCAGTCCCTCCACCTCACATGTTTCCCAGTTCGCTGCCTTATATACGAATCCTTTGTTGGCCAGTCCTGCGTTAGCATTTGTTAAATGCAGTGTTTGATGGATGACACCAATTTTCCTCCAAAACCCAGATGAGCCACCCAAGCACCTTTCCCACTCCCCTGGTTTCTCCCCAGGTAAACCCCATGAGCATGAGAGGACAGGAGTGCTCTAAAACAGTATCAATCAAACAGCCTTGTGCACGGCTGCAGCGACAGCGCAGTGTTTCAATTATGCATCTGTTCTTCGGCGCCTGACATTTCGTTCAACCTTTCGCCCCCCCCAACTCACAGAGGAAGTGCCCTGCCTGTTGTCCTGACCTAAGTCTTCACTTGTACTTTTTTAGCGTACTTGCATTTCTTTCTCCATTTTCTTAGATTCCATTACTTTATATTACATTACATTATGCTATAATACATTACCCTAAACTCAAGATTCAAGACAGCTTTATTGCCACTGTTTCCAACAACAATAAACTAGAATTACCACCTTGCCGTTGTATGCCTCCACCAACCATTCAAATAGCAATATGTATCCATCTTTCTTTCTGTTTCTGAGTTATGGCTTTGAATAGTGTCGTGAAAAGTATTTTTTTATAAAAATTGTGATAGGCCCAATGAACCTAAACTTCAGACTTTTTGAATCTGGCAAGTCATTAATTCACAATATCCTCCAATTAGACATTTGAGTGGGATTTGTGTAACAATTACAGTATAGTGCTAATTCTTGAAATGTGACCAAAATGTCAGGTAAAAATACAGAGTCAGCTTTCAATTTTGCAGCATGATCACTTTCAGCATTGTTTCTTGATTATTTCAGTATCATTCATCGAATTATCTTGTGTATTTTCACTCATCAGTTTACATTGCATTGTAAACACCAGCAGATAGTTGCATGTTTTCACATGAGTGATCACAGACAGCACATCCGCGTTGGGCCCACAAGGGTTACATATGGGCTGCCTTGGTACCTTAACTGGGCAAATTTTGCAGGTTCCATGTGGTTTTAGTTACATGGGGTTCCATATGTGGACTGGCTGTACGAGCCCCAAAAGGGTTGAAACAAGTGGGAATGGGCATTAACAGTGCTAATTTAAACAGAAATATGGAACCCAGCTTACACCCAGTCAGAACCAAAAATAGACCCAAATGGGCAAACACAGTTGAGTTCACCAAGGAAACTGTGGACAAACCCCCTTGTAACCCTTATCTGCGACCCATATTTAACCCTAATGGCCCCCACATGGATATGCTTGGTGGTATGATATCAAAGAGAAGAATCAAAGGTAGAAATACATTGTGAATAAAAAGAGAGCATAAAAAAAGAACAGTCAGTCATCTAGTATAATACCTTTAATCTTATTAAGACATCTATATCCACTGGACTATATGAAGTCACAGAGTCTGAAGTCAACAACAGTTGCTACACTGACTCTGTCGCTGTAATGAGGCATGTATAGGCTGCAAAGGAGTGTCAGCCTGATGCAGAGCACTGAACAGACAGGTGAAAGAGATAAACAGATGCGAGGCCAGTCTCTGGAGTGTTGGGTTCATTTGTTACCTACCGAGGACAGACATATTCCTGTCAGACAAGCCGTGGCAACACCAGATGCGAGGTCATTCCAGTTACACAGTGAAAATCTTGGGTTAAGGACAAAGATTCTCCCTTCACATGAGAGATGGCCATGAGCTTTTATTTCCCCTGTGGTCGTGTCCGATAAATGCTCATTCTGAATTTAGCTTCAAGGAGCCAGAAAGCTTTTTATTAAAAAAAAAAAAAA
>JAVQJG010262187.1:0-28982 GCA_036024015.1 Craterocephalus amniculus
AAAAAAAAAAAAAAAAAAAGTAAATCTTTTTAAATGTCAATTTTATAAATGAAAATAAAAACCCAAGGGAAAAAAAGAACATTAAAAGAAAGTTGAGGACAGTAATGATTGGCAAAGGAGGGAAGTATCACTTTAAAATCTTATCAGTCCTCTTAGTGATCTGTTGATTTTTCCTCAGGTTATTTTTGATGATCAACTTGCTTTCAAGTTCTGTGTGAAAGAAATTCTAGAAACTACCTTATCTGAATTAAATCAAAGCAAATTAACTATCCAAAACAACATGGCACCCCAATGTTAGTGAGTGCAGTCATATATGGACATAAGCTTACATGAGCAGGCAGAGGGAGGAATCTGAGGATGTACAGTTTTAAGGTCACCACAAGTGCAACACCACCATCTAGTGAAAATGTTGCCAAAGTACAACCTGCAGTACAAGTTGCTTAGATTCCATACATAAGTACGAGCATAATGATTGCAACAGATCAAACTGCAACTAATAAAGCTTCAAACAATGATGATTATTTATCAAAATATTCACTGAACAGTTTTTGGGTCATTTTGAGAGAACTGCTGAAAGGGGAACCTTTGGAGGACACATTGATAACTAAGTATTATCATGATTGATGCAGTTTTTTATTTGGCTGTCTTTTCAAGTATTACGATACTAATATATTTATTTATATAGAATTTTTTTCATTTTTTACCCCCTTATCAATCCTGAAGAAAGAGGTCTGGACTTTTGAATCAAGCATTTTCAAAATATGGCTTGCTCAAACTTTTTTTCCAGGATCTCCTACCGTACTGTAGCTTTACTGATGCCTGTAGAGGAGGAAAAGACTGGAAATGTAATAAATATCTGAGGAGGGGACAACTTTAATCATACAAATAAAGCATTTAAGAAACCAGATCCTGCTTAAAAACAACTACCACAACAACAACAACAAAAAACAGCTGAAGATGAAAAACAGAATGCATATAACTTGGCACAAAGTAAATAAATTTGTGTTTGGTCATGATTTCTTTGTTGTAAGGCAATGAATCTTAAAACACTGGAAGTCTGACTTTGTTAGATTGCTGCTAATCCCAACAAAAACTGAGTTGTTTATGTGGGCAGTGCCCATGAGGAACACGCCAAATCATCTCTGCCAATTGCCAAACAGCTTTTTCTGCTTTTAAACTGACCTACATTTGATTAGATTACAATTGGATTAAACTAAATTGCATTTCACTAAAATTAATTATTTTGAATCAGATTATGATAAATTGGGTGGAATGAGCTTATAATGAAGTGAATTGAAAGGTTGTTCCCCTTTCGTTGTGTGATGAAGTTTGACTGTTTAAATCAAGTGAAATTAACTTAATGTGAACCGTCAGATTATGGCATCTATAATAAGCCAATCAACTCTTGTGGTGGACTCTTTTGGGGCTCTTTGAGAATTTGACTGGACTGAAATGGATCAAAGCAGGTGTAAAAAAAAAAAGGATGAATACTAAAACGTACACACAGAAGTTGACAAATCTGAAGGGCAGACATACTAAAAGGCAAAAAGACATCCAGAATAAGAACGTGTGCATGTGTGAATGATGGGAACAGCTATAGGCTGGGGAGGCAGTAAATGGGCCAAATGTTATATTTGGCTTGTGGAGTCCACTGAGGAAAGCCCAACAAAGCTCTCGGGACAGAGAACCAGTCACAAATATCTACCCTCCTCTCACCTTGTGTCTGTAAAGCAGCAAACAGCATAAATCTATATCAAGTCATTTATTCATTGTTGTGTCTGAACAGTAGACATTTATGACATCTCAAAACTTTAATAGTTACACAAGATTGTACATGTAGAACCAATTAATTGGACATATACTCACATGCCGCTTTATTATGTATGTGTGATCATGTCATTATGGACCAAAATCTCTAAGGAATGCTTCCAACACCTTGTTTAAGTTATGCCATGAAGATTTAAGGCAGTTCTGAAGGAAAAACAAGGGTCCAACCCAGTATTACGAATGTGTAACTACAGTAATAAAGCGGTGGTGTATGTTCATAGTGTGATATAGAAATAGACTTATGTAAATAAACCCTATGGGTGGAAACTCCAACAGAGTCCCACACAGATCATGGGCTGAGGAGTTAAAAAGGGGCCCTTAAATCTTTCCACACACAGACAAGTCTTTGTGTTTTCATTGTGTTGTGTTCATTTTGATTGTGAAATGTAAACTTCTGTATCACCTTCGGCTGCATAGATATGTTAATGCAAGCTTTCCCTTATTTCATTGTTTAAGTTTTTTTTTCTCCATCGTTTCTCATGACACACAGATGTGTCCTTGTACACAAGAGGACGTGAAAAAGTTTTGACAGCATCCTGTCAGTCACTTTTTTATCAACTGATGCTTTGCGTGATCTAAATAAAACTGTTAGTGTCCAAACAACAGAGTCCAGATGTCTACTGCCCACAGTACACCGAGGGTACAAGGCCCTGTAGGACTCAGCGCAGTAAGCGGTACAGTTCAGTTCACACTTTGGAAATATGATCTCTTCATTTAAACCTAGAACGAATTTCAATATCTCAGGTATCAAATCCAATGGTTCAAGTGTGTATGAGAGGAAGAGTTCTTTGTCGCCATAGTGACGGTCACTAATCTTGCCCCTGGCGTCCTGCCCAGCATGCATGACTCCCACTCAGCCACCCTCCCTCTGTTTTTCTCCATCCCTCCACTTCACTCTCCTTCTGTTTTTGTATGTGTGTCTCTGTCTTGGTCTTATTTCCTTTGTCTTGTTTTCTAAGCTTGACACTTTTTTTTCCACTTTTTTTTTTTTTAGATTTCTGCATATTTAACAATATATTTAAAAATTGTGAGGCATAATGCAGCTCAACCACCAGTGAAATGTGGCAAAGTGTGTTTGATTGAATGATATTGTTTCCAATTTTCTTTTTGCCTTTTAAAATCATATCATGCTTTGGGTTTCTTATGTGTCGAGTCCATACAGATTCATGGGGAGGATGTTTGAGGGGTGAAAGTTTTATGTTTTAGAATTAGATCATGGGAAGGTTTAGAGTAAAAAGGTTAGGTTTAGGCATCTAATCAGGTAAAATTAGGGCATGGGGATGTGGAATGCATAACGTAAACGGCAAATTAATTCAAAAAGAAAAAGGATAAAAAACAAGCAAGGGCCTGACACGGGACCTGAGATATGCATCTGGATCATAAATTGATCCATTTACTGTTAACTGAAGCCTCATCAGAAATGGCCTAAATTAAAGAAGAAGCAATTCTTAAACAAGGTTAAAAAAAGCAGGGACAGTTGGAAGTACAACAAGAGCTGAACTGAAAATCAGAGGAAAGCAGTGAACCCTCCTCAGAGCTCAGATTATTGAAGCAGAATGCTTCATGCTTCATCTTGACAGGAAATCAATCAAAAGGCAGCAACATCTAGAAGACTTTTGGGAAGTCCTTCAATTCCTTACAAAAAGAAACAAAAAGAAAGCTACCCTTAAAAAGAAAAAAAGATCCAGCAGAAGAAAAGCTGGTTTACTGGTTGTGCCCACTTGTTAAAACAGCAGACATGACTCCCTGAACTAAATCTTACAGAAGGATTAAACATGAAGTTTAACCATCATTCATTAACAGTGAGTCAGCAGCTTTCTGATTGTATTTGTTAGTGTATTTGTTGGTTGTGGGCTGTTTGGCTACTTTGAGGTCAGAATGTTAGAGGCAGCTTCTGTGTAGGAGTTTATGGACAATGCACATTAACATTTTAAGATGGCTTAGTTACATTTTCATCCATGTGTTAACACTGATGCAGCCCCTTTATCAGAAAAGCCAATAATCCTGGCCCTGACTCCATAATTACATTAAAAAAAACTTCTCCCTTCAATGTTTAGCTACAAACGACATTTTTGTTAAATATTTAATATGTTCACTGATTCCTGCTGACTCACTGCATGGCTTTAATGGTTTTAAGAAGTTGCACACTGGTTCTTCATAAACAGAGCTGCTGGTAAAACAGGTAGATCAGGTGTTAGATTTATTCCTGTGAGAGAGGACTATACCACAGAGAGATCTGCACAAGAGAGGAGGTCAAACACTAACAGGATAGAAAACAAAGGCAGTGTTTATGCAGGGTAATGTTGTGGCCAACCAGGAAACAGGTCCTTCAGAAATATGATATAATTCCATAGAGATGCATGAAAACCTCAGCTACTGTAGCTGCAGCACCCATCAGACATTTACACATCAAGGTTACACGTAAAGAGAACAAATAGTCGAGAAGTTGAAACTTTAGCAGCCCGAGGATGGGACAGGAAGAGAAGAACAGATACAGCTGCCTGCAGGAAAAAGGTGGGAAGAGGAACAGAAAAGTAAGGAGCAAGAGGGAAAGGAAAAGGAAGCGGAAAGGAGGAGGAGGACTAAGAAGGGAAGTGGGGAAAGAAGAGGACATGGAAGGGAGAGAAGGCGTTACCGGTATTCCTGCAGCCATGGCAGACAGTAGTGTTTGTCTCCATCTGTTCTTCCCTGCCACTGTCCCATCCTCCTGCTTCCCTGGCTGCCGGACAGAGGGACAGATTTTACATGCACACGTGTCACACAAACACACACATTTGTTTCTGTAACCATTTTTAATCCTTTGATGAGCTTTAGGCATCAGCAAAAATAACATAATATGCAGAGATAAACTAATAGATACATTTGTTTCCTATGAATACGTAGACGGATTTAACAAGAATCCAAGCACTCAGAACCGAGACGTGGGTCTGCAGAGGTGAAATGACGGATTATCTATAGAAATCTTATGCCACCGGTCTGACCCTTCTTCACCTTGAACTGCACCAACCTCAAATTTCTTCCATGCAAGTGAGCTTAAGTAGAAGCGGCAACTTTGGGCTGAGCCTGGCCGCCAGGCATCTAACAGCAACCCCCTCTCTGCAGGCCTGGCTCCATGGGAGCGTCCTGCTTTTTCTTTTCAGGACAAGGTGACTCTAGTGTCTCTCCATCAAGGTCTTTGAATCTGTTTGACCACTTACCCGTGACCAGACTGAAAAAGCCACTTCAGCGTGGTAGAATACAAACTTCCCCACCACGCTGAAGTGGCAACTATGCAGTCAAAGATTTTATGTCTCCACCAATTTGCATGAATCATAGTTGGAGCAACTGCATAATAGGAATTGTAGGACAGTTATTTCATTTCTGTATGGATGGTCCAGTTTATCTTCTATTGAAAGAGATAAAAAGGAAGCAGTAAAGTTTTCTTCACAATTTAGAGGATTAGACCAGCTTTTCATATTCATGCCTTATAATACCTTAATGTTCATGTCGCATGGAGGCTCCCGTGCAGGAACAGTGCGCACAAACTTTGTCATTTAGCTTTGTTCAACTCCTATTTATAGGACTGGGTGGTGCATACAACCAAGGTTGTTAAAATTATGTAACAGGAAACAAAAAAAAACAGAACACCTGTACAGCAGAGTTGATCCTGTAAGTTCCTGCATCATCCAGGCAGTGGCAGGAAGCCATCTGTCAGCACTGCAAATGTACGTGGGCTGTTAGGACTCACTGCGATTGACCCAGTTTACACAGTGAATCTAGATCATTCAGTGTCATCATCAGTTATTATGCTAATATTTACCAGACACACTGAAAACCAACCCATCTGAAAGACCTGGAACTAAGAGTTTGACTTTGAAAACAGATTCAGGTGGAATACTGAGGAAAATTGTTTCTTTATAGTTAATAAACTATATTAACAGCAAACTATGAAGTTTTGGCTCTTATAAAATTGGCTTCATAGCAATAAATGATGATGAATTACGGCAAAATAATGAATAGAACCATATTGTTTACATAAATAAACTAAACTTTCCATTAGCACTTGTTGACTGGAAAGGCCAATAGAATTTATAATCTGATATTTCACTATGAGCTCAACAAAGAGGAAAAAAAAAGGCTTTATGTAACATTTTAATACTGAAGCAAGAAAAAGTCTTCTCACACCTCCAACAATTCCTCAAGTCAAATGGATGGCCTGTTAATCTTAAACACACTCTCTAGGGAAGGCCTCTAAACACTCGCCTCTACAGGCAGGAGGGGGGAAACACGACTCATACGAGAAATTCAACATTTGCAGAAACCTTGTGCTATAAGAAAAATGAAAAAACCTCAGGCTAAATTACTCCTTTTAAGCAGCCACAGAGTCATTTTAAGGAGGGAAGAGTGGGGGTTGGACAGTGCAGGTTGTGTTCAACCACAGGTTCAACGGAAGTTCAACATAAATACGATGATTATTGTTTTACTTGTGGTTACTTTCAGCTAAGGCACTTTCTGAAACACTTTAAGCACTTCCTGGCTGGGTTAAGGCAACATCATCTCTTGTGTTGGGTTAGACGTGTTCAGCACATTTAGTACGGACTAAATTACACCGTGTCTTCTCTGCCACTGTGGCGGCCTGAGTATTATTTTGTTCTTTGCTCATACGCTGGTGTGCCAAGTGGGCGGCTCCTTTTTCATCTGAGCACCTGGCCCTAATGCATCCGGCTCTAAAAGCTGCAGTCTCCAGTTTCCCTCTCTCTCCTCCCGCTTGCAGGTTGGTTTGTCCGCCACACTGGCCATCCCCTTTTACCTGCCGCACACTTTTACTAAACAGAGGGCCATTTCAATAAATAAAATGTATTTGAGAAATTATGCATGTCCTTTCCTTGTTTTGTCATGGGAAACCAAGTGGGCTGCGACACCACCATCCACTAAAAGGACATTATTACCTGCATGAATAAAAGGCCCACTGGATCGTTTCTGGAAGGAGAGCCATTTATTCCTACCTCGCTCTTTTTCTTCTTTTTCTTCTTCATCTCCTTCCTCTGTCGTTTCTGAAGGAGGATGGTCTCGTACCTTGGTCGAGGGTGTTCCTGAGGAAAGAAGAAAAGTTCGCTGTGTGCTTTCTGCAGGCAGTTTCCAAAGCGGTGGCATTACATGCAGAGATGTGTGTGAGACACAGTGGTATTTTCACAATTCTTCTCTTACTAGTTAAGATGACAAATGGGGAAATGCTGAAGGCTCAGATGAAACTGGTATTAGCAGAGTTGATGTGTATGTGTGCTCATGGCTCATGAGTGAATTCTTGGAGTGACTTGAGGATATACAGTACCTCGTCGTCCTCGATGCCCGTCAGATCCCAGCTGAAACTTAAACTTATCTGCCGACGCTTCCAGTGTTCCAAGAAAAGCACCGCTACACAAACAGAAAGAGACCAACTTATTGAGGATTCAGAATTTTAAAAATACAATTAACTTTTGTTGGACAGACGTGCTGCTCATCTATAAGATTAGGACGCTGCCATAATCTGAAACTGAAAGAAAGAAAAAAAAACTTCTTGAATCCCTGAAAGTCAATGTTTGAAAATTTAGAACCCGATATAAACTTTTCAAAGTCTGAAAATAAGTTTTGAAACCTTGAGGAGTATTTTAAAAGTCTGAAAAAAAAGTTTGAATCTCGGCAAGTATAGGTTTGTTCTTGGATTTTCATTTTTAATAGGTTCAACATGCATATTACAGAGTTTCAGCTTTACATTTTTTGAGCTTCTTGTTGCAGCCTTGCTGTTTTAATGCTTAGAAAAATTTGTGGAACCCCTGCTCAACAAAAGACTGTTAACAGTGACAAGAAGCATGCATTCTGTCAGTCGGGGCTTGATGCTGTTAGCTCCACCTGACCATACATGTGATTGGAATAATACTTCCCCAGAGAAACGACTGGTCAGAAGAGGAAGACATCCCTCCTCCAGGAGCACAAGTTTCAAACCACACAATCATCACTAAGGCTGCCATCAATTTCTGCTAATGTGCTTTCTTTGTGAGTCCAGACCACACAGCTCACTTCCTCACATGCATCAGTGTACCTTTTTGCTCCATCATAATGCTTTTGTCCTCTTTCAGAGTGCGCTTAGTAAACACTAACCACTGCACACAAACACCAAGAGACCAGCTGTTGATCCGATGATCCGACTGTTTTCCAGCCAACATAAAGCTGCTAAGATCTCCTTCTTTTTTTAATAGCATCTGATAGATGAGAGCATCTTATTGAACCATTAGCATTTTATGTTTAACTGTTCACACATTTCCTGCTTATGTTTCATGCCAAGCAATTTTGGCCTGTTGCTCTAAGCATTTGTCCTATGAGTTCCACTTGGGATGGAAGTCATAAGAATTTAAGGAGCAACTTCACAATCAGCCCACTTGCTCGCTCTCTCACACACATGCACACACACATGCACACACAAACACACACTCACCCCACAGAGACATGAAGATGGCGAAGAAGACGGTGGCCGGGTTATCAAAGAGGTGTGAAGCCCTGGCGGTGCCGCAGGCAGTGCTGAGATGCCAGAAATCACAGGCCCCGTCACACAGAGGACACATGGTGAAATTGAGACGCTCATCGCACATTTCCAGACTGGGAGAAGAGGAAGCAAGAGGAAGGAAACTCAAGTTACAAGGATAGGTGTCTCAGCATTAATTGTATGCATCATGCAAGTGAGGCTGTGGTTTCCAAGCAGAAAGGCTCAGAGATTCTTGTGTTACATTTAACTACCAGGAATGAATGGGACTTCTAACACACGGCTACCATGCAAGCTTTTGTACTTTGACCCTATTCATAGTCAGTGTAGGCTGAATTCATGACACTAACACACTCTCAAACACTCACACGCACTGGCAGCCGTGCCTTCTCTTTGCCTCCTACACAACCGTGACTAAAGCCAGATACAGCAGGTATCTGGGCAATCCCTGTCTTGTGTGTGTGTGTGTGTGTGTGTGTGCGCCTGTGTGTGTACACATGCACTAAAACGGGGGTGGGAAGAAATCCTACTTTTCAGCATTGTGGTAATGTGACTGTTTTATTGCGAGTCTGCATCTACATCACCCATGTTTTACTTCTTCCAACAAATCTGATAAAGCAATTTAAGGGTCCTTCTAAAGGTGGTTTGTGCGCTGTGTGTACCTGGGTATGTTAGTATCCACCGTCGCCACGCCATAGCCAAACACGATGATGCCCACCACGGAGGCTGGGATGAGCAGCTGAGTGTAGACGCCGAGCCAAGCGAAGTAGAGGCCGATTTTCTCCCCAAAGTATTTCCTGTAAGTGATAGCAGGAGGTCAGTCAAATGGTCATAGCAGCAGAAATGGAAAGAATTTGTATAAATGTTTTTCATAAAAGAGGGGTGTTAATTCAGTATTTAGAACAGGGAACGTCAATTCTGGTCCTCGAGGGCTGGTGTCCTGCAGGTTTTTAAGTGTCCCTGCTGCAACACATCTGACTCAGAGCTCTGCACAAGTCTGCTAATTAGCCATTGATTTGAGTCAGATGTGTTGCAGCAGGGACACTTAAACCTCCAGGACAACGGCCTTAAAGGACAAAGATTGAGGATCGCTGATTTCAAGTTTTAAATTATTGCGTGCCTCTGAGAAGCTAATAAACTAGTCTGTGTAGTGTCAGAGGGCGGGTATAGGTGTGGTTGCTAGTAGTTTGAATTCATAGGAAGTAGTTGTCCTAACTGGAGACAAACATTTATGAGGAAAAGGCCATGAGAACAATCTTTGTCAAATCCATCTCAGTTGGAGTTCAAATAGCTTCCTTCATGGATACATTTAATGGATTCAAGATGCTCTGCTCATGCTCCACATGTCTCACCACAGGCCTTGAAAGTTAGTAGCAGAAAAAGTTTCCCAGAAGAAGAGGAAGTTGGTAAACTAGTAACAAGGCATAGCGTCAAATCCATTTTTCCCCACTTCAACTTTTTATCGTCAGAACAGGTTTGCCATTAAGGTCGTCTTCAAACTGGAAAGGCGGGATGTTAATCACGTGCTGCTGCAGCGCATCATCTGTCTACACAACTGTTTCTAATCCAACATCCCTCTAATAACAGCCATAAACACTGAGGTTTGTGTATTCTATGGTGGATATTTACTTGAGACGGGAAGACCCCAGCTATAACTTCAAAAAAGCCACATTCAGTTGCAGAGATTAGCTTTATCATCATCAATCATCATCGTAACAGGCTAAGTTGCATTTCGAAAAGCTGATGGGTCTCTGCCATGAAGTGCTGAAGTGAAAGCTGCATCGTTACTGGTTTGAAGTAAATATTTTGATGAAATGGTCAAAGTCATGTATGTATCTTGTATTTTGCTGAGAACCAATTCAATTCAATTCAATTCCACTTTATTTGTATAGCGCCAATTCATTACAAAGTCATCTCAAGGCGCTTACCACTACCCTCACACCCCCGCGGTAAATAAAAATAGGCACCATGCCAGAACTCAATGTGTCACACAGCTGGTGTGGCTGCTCCGGTCTGTTCACGTAGGAGTCTAAAAATGAAAACCATCATGTTTCATACATCACAGCTCCTTATGTGAAGCTGGGTTAAAGCTAAAATTGGGGACATCATCACCTAAGAATACAGACTAAGGTATCCTAAACATCTCCTCAACCACTGTCTAACTTAAGAGTGCATGTAAGCACACTGAGACACCGATTTCCTGCCACTCCTGTTCTCACACCCAACCGTCAACCCTGAGATCATGATAACCCAAAAAAACCCCGAACAGCTTTTGTGCATCCATGGATTGTTCAATCTTCCATGGTAGCTGGACTAAAAGGAATCAATCACCTGAATCATTCTGGAATTCCCTGTAATTTCAAGGTGCATGAAAAATAAAGCACACAGTGAACAAAGAAACCTCCTAAATAACTCAAACTGGGTAATTAAAGACACCCCTCAACTACTGCTATCAGAGTTGTGCTCGTTGCCATCACATTACCTGACCAGATCAATGGGCTGGTACTTGTAGAAGGCTGAGTATCTGGCCCACTCTTCATGCAGAACCTGACAGCGCACGCACACAAACACAGAAAGATGGAGAGTCAGTGTGGGTGTATGTTGTCCTGTTGTAAGTTGAAAATGATTCTCGGAGGCACAGCTGATCTGGAGGCAGCGAGATTCTGATTGGTCGAGTTAAATCTCTGTGGACGAAGCCATAGAGCTGCAGTGTAAGTAACTTCATCCTGAAGAAGTGAAACATGGTAAGAGAGGCAGAATTCTGTTATGAAGCCCGATAACACAAAGAAATTGCTACAGAAGTACTGAAAGAATACACAAGTGTATATTAAAGCAGATTATTTGCAGAATTCTAATCATTTATTATCAGTTCACTGGCCTGGCCTTGGAAAAGCAGTTTCAGTTCAGCTTTGTCTTTTGGGTTTTGCATCTTTTTTCTGCTCATAGAGCAGCTCTGCCTCTGATAAATGTTTACTGAGCCTAAACTCCAGTCTGTGCCAATGTCTGTTCCCGTCCCTTTGTCACAAGCTCTTTAAAGTTCAAATATCTGTCTTTAACTTCAGCTAATGGATAATTCAAACAGGCACCACCAGGTCACTACTGAAGCACAAATGTTTGTCTATGGCTGTCAACTGTAGTATTTTTTATCAAGCGAGGCAGATGGAGAGGAGGAGGAGAAGTGAGAAAAAGAAAGACTGAGCCAAAGACAAGAAGAGGAAGATGCAGGAAAGAGTTGGTGCACCTGTCTGTCCGTCCGCTCTTCGAGGTCTCCGATGACCTTGTAGTCACCCTAAGCGGCGAGAAGAGAGGAGAAAAACCATGGGTGGGCTGGCAAATACGCAAGAACATGCATCAAACCAACCTATTTAAAAACATTTCAACAACATACTCTATCACACGTGCCAATAAAACAGAACACTGTCCAAACACAGCTAATATTAGAGTCCTGCCAAAATCACTGAAGCAACACTTCACTTTGCATTGCTTTAGTCTATTTAATCACTTAATGTTTGCAAATTTAAGATAAAAGCATCAAATAGAGGCACTTTAAGACTGGGTAATAACTGCCCAATACAAAAAGGCATGCTCTTTCTTTTTACTGGGAAGATGTATAGGAGAAGTGGAGAAAAAGAAGAATAGGTCTGACCCAGTTTAACCAAATCACATCACTGGATGTCTGATCTGCTGATTAAAAAGCTTGTATTGGGCTGAAATCTAATCCTTCATACTGAGGATTTAATGGATCATAATACAGATAAAGTTATATGTTTTGCTACTGAAATTCATTAAAAAAAATTTTTTTTTACATACAGATGTTTAACATTTAGTTAACAGAACAAAGTGATATATGACTGTGAAAGCTAATGCTAGAACATGCGTAGAAACATCTTCCTGAAGTTAGATTTCAGCCTCAGAAAAACAATACAACATGGCCTCTCAGTGTGATGTTCAGTCAACATTCTCCAGAAAACTAAAAGATAAACCAACTCGTGGGACTTTCACACTTACATCGTGAAGAGGAAAGGCAGCGTCGTACACGCCTTTAGCTATCAGTGTGCTGATGCCTGGAAAGACAGAAAATGAAGAGAGATGCAAGTAAACCCTGAGAGAGTAGCTGACTTTCATTTATAGATGGTTTTAAAATGTTGGCCTTTTTTCCCCACGAGTGCTTCCCTAACTTATCATAAAAGAAAACATGGCATTCTTATTTTTTGGCAAACTACTGTATTTCAAACATTATATACAGAAGGAGTGAAAGTATTCATGGGTTGTTCTTCATCTACAACAAAGCAACACAGGTGATATTAATTCTAAGGACCATCCACACTTAACGGTAAAAGGCGGCTCTATGATGATACAGGCTTCCATCAGTGTTCTAAGAAGCTTTTACATTTCTCTGATTAGCACCTTTAATGCAGAAAACTACGCTCAGATTTAAGGGTAACATGTGCGCTTTTCAAGGACGTCTCTCCCAGAGACATTGTTGCATTTTTCACCAAAGTCACATCTGGCACATATTTCCAAAAAGCATGCCAGAGGAAGAAGAGGATTTGAGAATTGGACTTGGCTGCCTGCAGTCCTGACCAGTCCAACAGGGAATATGTAGCGAATTCTGAAACCAAAAACAACAACAACCACTACCCCGTACGTTTTCACACTTTAAATGTTTGCAGAAAGACTGGGACTAAACGATAAGTGGAGCATTTCTTTGCTCGGTATCTCCAATGCAAAAATGTTACAGTTTTGGAATGTGTTGTTGCATCTGGGTATCTTGCAGCCTGCATACTGCACCTTTTAATAAGTGAAAAGAAAAACACATTTTCTGTGTCAGGTAGGGATGGGGTTCGGGGTTATCGCTCTTTGAACAATTTTAATTGAGAAGTGATGGTCTGCCCAGTTAATGTCAAGACAGTCAGCGACATCAGATGACCTGGCAAACACAACTTAATCCATTAATTATCACTTCCTTATAAGGGATGTGGAACTAAGCAGTGATTAGCTGTACTATTAATGAATGTCACGACCAACATGCTCACACACACACACACACACACACACACACACATATATCCAAACGCATGAATGCTCATTCATCTTGCCAGAAACAACCACGACTCCCAAAGGCTCCTGCTTCAATCTCAGTCTGACCCAGGAAGTATGACCCACTTGTAGAAGAGATGGAGCAAAGAAACAGTGTGTTTGGTGTGTGTTTAGTTGTGTTTTTGCATTGAACATGAAGGGGAAAGAGAAAGGAGAAGTCAGAGAGATGAAACTCTTTTTTTTCCTTTTCCCCCTGCAGCTCCATCAGTACCCTCTGGCTGATATCATCTGCTGCAATGGGCCAGCCAACCAGACATATGGTGGCCACTGGAAACCAACCGGGAGTCGGCTTACTTCTACATGGGTCTGATGGGTCTCACCAATTTAAACAGTAAAGGGGATCCCAAATTCCCTGAAATTAGATTCATAAAAATCCCAGAGGAGGATTATTTTGTTACACAAAAACAGAAGCAGACCTTCTTTCCCGCCTAATGAAGTTGGACATTCCTTCTTTTAAGATATTTGGTCACAGCAGTCATACATTGCTTCTAAAGTAATCCTACCATTTTAATTGCTCATCATCCCCGTGGATATTGGAGGTCGAAGGAACTGTTAATGAATATAATCTGTCTCTCAGAACAGTCATTGTACAAAAAAGGCACTTCAAATAAATCACAGGGAAAAATAAACTAAAAAGTGCTACAGGGCAGGAACTTCAAGTGAAATTAATCAAGAAAACAAGAGACATGGAAGCAGCTGAAGACACAGCATGGAATAAGGCTAAAAATCTAACGGTGACACGATAATTCAGCAAGGAAGGAAGAAAACAGAGTAGCTTGCAGAGGGTAAACAGAGAGGAAGAGTTGCTGCCGGCTCCCAGTGGAAGAATATTTTTAGATGAGGAAGAACATAATTGGAAAAGTCCAACAGACGTCTGTGCCTCCATGAAGCACATCAGATCAAAATGTGCCCGTCTGACAGCAAGTAATCAGTCCAAAGGTCCAATTTTTGGTTTCACTTACCGATAGTTTGACATGTCCGTACACACACCGTCCGTCTCAAGATCTCATACACCTGTGGAAGATTTCAAATCAGACTAAAAGTAAAAAGAATTTTAAATCAGGACAAAACATAGAAGTAAACAAATACTCACTATTCTGCCTCTCATGGCGTTGTCAAAGAAAGTGTCTTTAGATGTGATGTTGTATCTGAAAGAAACAAAGCTGGTGAATAAAAGACTAGGGTTTAATATGGGGGATGTGGATTGATGAGACAAAAACATCCTGTGTACAAAGCAGCTTGGTCAAATTCTCCCTTATGTTGCTCAAATGAATCTCAAAGCAGCTGACACAATCTTTCATCTCTGTCTACTACTAAGTGGGTTAAACTATTCGTTTTTCCAGTGTCCGTAACTTGGGCCAGATTCTGCCTGCTGAAAAAAGAGGCACTTTTCTTTTCATTGGTTTTCGAAAGCGATATAAGATTTGCTTCTAACCTTAAAACTTCGAACTCATTTAGACAGGACGATACATTGCACATACCTGTAGCCATCGCAGGGCTGAGAAATAACATTTCACAACTTTGTGCCCCAGCCTGAGCGTCTTGCTTTAACTCAGTCTAGCAACTGGATGTCAAAACAATGGCTTGTTTTGCTCACAATGGCTGATTCAGCAAAGAAACACAGAGACAATATTGGAAAGTTTGAGGAGAAAAGAAAATGAATGAAAGCAAGAGGAAAAGGACAAGAATCATTATCTGACTTGTCTTTAGAAAAGATCTGATATGTAGGACGGATGCCTAATGAGTTTTTCTGATGAGCCAAAGAGTAAAAAAGTAAGCTTCAGTTCAGTCTTGCTGCTTTAAGGAAAATTCTCATAAAAATCTATGTAAAAATTACACATTAGCTTCAATCTGGGGGAAATGTATCCACTGCAGAAAGCGAGAAACTTATGTCTGCAGTTCTGGACCTCATAGGTCTTCAAATTCTTATATAGGGGATTTAATTTAGCTCCTAATTTGGATGAACCACCTTGAAATGTCAGCAAACAAAGTGTCCCGCTCAGTGGCCCCAAACTAAATGTTTCAGAGAGCAAGCAGAGAATTTAGAGGCGCACACTGAAATCAATTTGCAAAACAAATTCACATTTCCTCTCCTTTCCCAATATCTTATTGATAAATAATGGACCAATAAATGCAGAAAGAACATAAATCCTTGCTTTTATTATTTCACACCCCTTTGTTGAAACATCAGTGTCAGAATAGACGGGTAAGGAGCATCATTCAACTATGATGCCTATAAACTGTGTATATGTTGCTGCTGTAGGTTGTATTCCGTTTTACACAAGTCCTCTCTTTGCTGATCAGTTTGGCCTTTAAATTTTGTAAAATTCTATTCTTCTTTTCCAATGAAATAAGCTGTGCTAAACTTTAAAATCAGTTTAGACCCCTAAGGGCACTGGTTAGCAACCTCCTGTTTTTTAATCAACTGAGACTGAGTTGAGATGTGAGATGAGGGATTATTTATTTAACGTGGGTGGGTCATGGATAAAAATTATTAATTTTTCTGCCTTCCTATGTGTGGAGATCAGTGTTTTACTATTCAAGCTAGTGTGAACCCCTGCATGCCATGCTGAAACGTTTCCACCACAGGTTCATGTAGCAATCGCTGAATCAAACAAAGCCCTTTAACGGACAAATAATGAACTATATAGAGGCAACAGTGGTAAGAAATAACCAAACAACGACAAGGGAGGCAAAATATCCCTTTAAACATAAAGAATAAGGAAATAATAAAGTGAAGGAAGGGACGAGGTGTACATGCAATTACTTCATGAGTTAATGAGTAGATTAGGTTGAGTGTTATATAGGCCTATCAACGGGTTGGGTCCAGGTTTGATTGTATGGGACGAGTGTATAAGCAGCAAAATGAGAGAAAAGAGTATTTAATGTGTGTGTGCCTTACAGGTGAAGCTTGTCCCTGGTGAAGCAGTGTGACAGGAATTTGGTGCTTCCGTGGTCCTGATGAGATACTTTGGGCTGGAAGGGCTGGTTCAGTTTCCTCCACACTGTGCTCATGCTGGACCCGAAACCACTCTCTTCTTTAAGTTCGTAACTCTGAGACAACCATCAACACAGACAGTCATCTGACAGCAAAAGTAACTTAGCGTTTTGAAGTTTCTAAAAACAAAACAGTACTTTTTTAAGTTTGTCCTTCCCTTCATAGAATCCTGTTTTTACTAAATAGCCTTTGAAAAACCAAACATCTTGTCTATGTGGCTCCGGGAAACATTGATTATAAGGTGAAGTTCTGACTTCTTACCTTCTTGGTGGGGACTTTAATCTTGAGAAACTCAGCCTCTCTGCACAGTACAGGCCAAGGTGCATGGATCCGACTGAAGCTAGGACCGTGGGGTTTTACCTGCAGAACAAACAAGAAGCGAGTAAGTCATTATATAATTCACATAACTATAAAAATATATTTAAATGTTTAGGGAAATGATGAGAGATCAAAAACTGAAAATAAAACAACCAGATTGCTTGACTGAAACTACCTGCTGCTTAACAGACCATCTGTCAGTATTGCTTTGCAGTCCAAAACAGCAGACTTTGTTTTAGTAGGAGGGACCTAAATACAGCTTGCATTTCACTTTAAACAATTGCTTTTCATCTGCTTTTTGGTCACATTTGACTTCCAGAGGGTCAGCGCAGCTCGTCAGGACTCTGTTTACGTACCGTCGTTTATAATTTAAAAAGAAACCTGGTAAAATCCATCCTTACTGTTGTGACCCACTCAAAGATTTTGGCGAAACACTTTGGCCAGAAACATTCTGGTATTAATGAAACATAGATGCATCCTCCGTCCCTAGAGCAAAGCCTGGAGCGGTTTCTGTCACGGCTTCATTGGTGCAGCCTGTTCCTGACACATTTTTATTTTGTTCTTGATAGAAATTATGGTTCACATAAAATTAAATCATTATGTAGCGTATTTGCAAAGAATGTTTTTTTGGTGGTCATACAGCAATTATTAAATACGTCATATTAAATATCAAAATGTATTTGCAAAATTTCTGGTTTGAGATCAAGCGATGTGTGACTGAATTCTCTGTAGCTGCAAGAGATCCGTTTTAAATAGAAACCACAGAACATTTGTTGCAGGCAGCAGTGAAAGTTCTTCCACAATCTACGCAGCAGTTCCTATGGAGCCGGCTGGTGGTGCGACTGAAAGTGTAACCAGAAATGAAAGCTAGCGGAGCCAGCAGGGGACGACAGCCAGGTAACCTAAGCCTCCTCAGACCCCCACCAGCTTCTGTAAGAGAGGGGAGGATGAAAAGAGAAAAGGTGGCATGGCCAATGATGGAAACCTGAAACGATTCCCTTTCTCCTCTCTCGACTCCTACTCTCCTGAGATCTTTCACTCTTCCTCACCACCCTCCCCCTCCTCACATGCAGGACTGTACCTTCTGCTGCCGCTAGACACTGCTTCACTGACTGATTGACTGACTGGCTGACTCACTAAACTGTCACTCTTGCTGTTCTTATATTTCACTACCGTCTCTCTTGCCCATATCCTCACAGTCCTTTGTCCCACACGGGGATCTGGTGAACTTTACCCCCCCTTAAATAAATTGTGTTCGTTATAAATCAGATACATTAATATTTATAGTGCAAACCTTATTCCCAGAAGGGTTTTTTCTAGAAAAACTCTTCTTTGAATCTTTATTCAACAGAAATCTGAGTTATATTACACTACTGTTTTTTAATGGTCCTTTTAAATCATTTGAGAACTCAGGATACTAATTGTTAAAGTTTAGCAAGAGGGATCTGTGTCTTTTCTTGCTGGATATAAGAACCTATGGCTGCCAAAACTGCACCATCCATTTTCATATGGAAGCAATCAACCACACACAGTCTGTATGTCAGGCCACAAAGTTCCAACTTCATAGCTTCTCCCTGGAAAACACGTCTTCACGATTGTAAAATCTCATCCCAAAAACTAAATATATGCCTCTAATCATTGTACTTTACATATGATAGAGAAAAAGAGAATCCACAGAACACGTCAGTGATGTTAGTCTCATCTAATGCTTTAACACCAGACAAATTTCTCCTGAAAGCAGCTGAAACGTTACAAACCACAACCTGTCCACTGCCTTTTCTATCCATCTGAGATAAGCTGGTCTTCTCATGCAGGGTCCCTGAGGGTTCGAGGATTGGACATATTCAATAGGGGTTTCTGAGTTTAGCTTGTGCTACATGCTGAGATTTCTTCACTCTGCATCGATTTTTTTGTCATCTTGCACTCAAAGGTATATTTGGGGAAATTTTCTCCGATTTTAGCAGCAGAAGTCATCAAAACATGACAGTTGCAGCAGGGCGATCAAGCTAAACAGCCAATTTATATTACTTCTCATCTTGCGTAGTTAATAACAGTCATTTCTATTTTGAGAGGTTTTTAATTTTGTTCTAAACAATCAGTAACCAGCAACCAAAAATAGCAACCAATTCTCCTATGCCAGGGTGAGAAGTGAGACAGAAGTATGTTTTCAGTTCCCACTGCTACTCTGTCCCCGTCACCGGATTGTGCAAAGATTACCGATGTGATGAAAGCTGGTGTTATAAGTTATAACAAGATCAAAAGAGGAAAACTTCAGACTCCTGTGTGGACATTCGTGAAAGCTGTGGGGCAGGGCTCTGGATTTGGAGGAAGATGAGCTTTTTGTAGGATGCGAGGTGCAGATGGAGTTGGTAGGAGCATTTTGAATGCAGCTGTACCGCATCAAATCCACACGTAAAAGTTCCAGCATCCCAGGTTTCCACATGTTGAGCACATGTGTTTCTTGTGTAAGAGCAGATACAACAGATTTTCAGTATCAGGAAGCTGGTTCATTTGCATTAAAAAGATTTACTAAGAGAGAAGACTTCAGGCTCAAATAGAAAGTAATTACTCTGAAACTTGTTACTGTTCACTTCTAAAGATTTGTAACTAAATTTTATTTTTTAAAATCACTGAACTGATTTTAAAAGCCATGTTCTCCTAAAGAGTGTTTACTTTATTGAACTAGGTCAGTTGAACCCCCTTTACCTGTATATTTTAGACCTTAGATGGGAAAAAATTAAGATGATAATCCTATTGACTGCTTTATATTGTGTTTTTTTTTCAGTATTATTATTATTTTATAAAATGAGCATCTACTGTAATAACAGCTGGCATTGCATCTGACCAGGATGCATTTCTTACCAAAGGGTGGCCCACGATCCATTCTTTTCTGGCCATCCTACACAACCAACAGGGAAGTCCATGCATCTCAACTTAAGTTGCACCTAGAAACATTTTATCAACCAGATTTTATATGTAAGGTACTTTTCATTCAAACTCAATGTAGAAATTGATGTTGTGATGTGATTTGGTGTAGGTTTTACTCTGGACGGCCTTACTGATAAACGACGTTGCATATGTTGCACGTCATGTGATTGAGATCATCGTGGTTTGATCATGTGGAAATGATATAAAATCGATTCATTTCTGCATTTGCATGTTTTTCTAAATCATCCTCCCTTCCTGTTTTGGTGGAAGACGCCATGCTGCTTTTTCAGCCTAAGAGAAAACTGTTGTGATTTTTCATCTGATGTGTAATGTCCCCCTGCTTTGCATGAGCAAAGATGTCCAGAGTTGGAAAACCTGGGTTCACTACACTTGGTTTACGACAGCCTCATTGAATCAGTCTCTGTTTTTAGGGTCAGATCTAAAGACAACCTGAATATCCTGAACCTGCCACCAGTGATTTTACTGTATGTGTGCATTTATAGAGCAGGAAGCTCACCACCAGTGGACTGGACTACGTTGCTAATGCCCCTTCATCATCAGTCACAAAAGTAACAGAAGAAATGAGCAGAATGGGAAAATGAGAAATGAATTATTGATGTTCTGTAATTTGGTTTCCTCTTTCATTTTTGCACCTTCTATCTTCTACCACCTTTTTCTATCACCTGCTTAATCAACATCCCTCTCTTCCAGCCCCCTTCCTCATCTTCCTTTCACTTCCTTCTCATTGCTCCATCAAAAAAGGATATAAATACCTTTTAGCCCGGAGAAGGTTAATTAGCAGCAAGATTTCCAATTAGCTCTTTATCTCTGTAGGGGGGTTAACTAGGCCGCTGCCAGGGGGTGTCTTTGGGTGGGTGGGGCGGTTGTGGCTTACTGAGCACGAGAGGGTGATCAGATGGATGTTGGGAAAGCTGAGGAAAGTATAGAGAAATTAAGACAAAATGCAAGGTTGGGCAAAGAATCACACAGATTCTCAGATTAAGCAAAATAAAATGTAAGATGATATAAAAAGTGATTTTTCCTTTTGATAAAGGGTCATATTACCTTAGCAAGACTTTGATCGATCAAAACCATAACAGTGCAACTTTTAAAACCAATTGTAATGATCAGAGGAGCCAAAAAAGGAAGTGACAGTAGCAGCTATGTGATGAAGTGACATCATGCCTTTGTGTATGAACCCAACAACTCCTCTAAAGTTGCTCAGAAAATATTGATTTTGCCTTTTGTCTCCCCATTTTGACCAATGGGGGATGTTGCAATGAGCGCGAGCACATTCGCATCAGTGCTAACAGCCACTTTTAACATGATCAGACCAAGTTGCCATGGCAACTGTGCCCTTCTGAACTGCATGGCCCCCTCAATGATGCTTGCAGCTAAATTTACCAGCATTTATTGTCAGGATTAGGATTGCTTTAAAAAAAAAACTCAGCAGTCAAGAAAACAAGACGGCAGATATAGAGAGATGAGTGTCTTCCTTCTCATCTATTTAATTTGTGGACATTTATTTACTTTTCCACATCTAATTCTGCTCATTCGGTTTGCGACTCTTCTGCAGGCCCAACTTTTAACAAGTCCAAGCTCCACTTCTTGAATGAACACGTTGCTCTGATTTAATTAAAAGCGATCTGCAAGAGGATGTTCCTAAGAGATCGTAGGTCATTTCATTAATCCTCAGGCACTGTCAACAAGTTGACCTGGCAGAATCGAGCATCCAATTAATCTAAAATCAAACAGGTTGGACACAAGAGGGATCATTAAGGGCACTTGGTTGATCTACATTTTAAAAGAAAAACAGCTTGCTTTATAATAAATATACTTTCATCAACCTGTTATAAAAGCTCAGAAAAGGGCTTGTGTTGTACCGGTATGATAGATTCATCTTTAAAAGCCTGCCAAGAATACATTGCAAATATTCAAATGAAAAAGTTCATACAAACTCAATACCACAGAAAAAAAACATCAACTGAAAAAATTAAATCAAGGAAATAACACGGGACTTAAAATTGGAAACTAACAATGTAAATCTCACAAAACCAAAAACCCACCAATCTTGACATTACTATGATTTGAAGGCCTACAAATCATATGTTTCCATTTCACCTGCCAAATGGAAAATCATATTTGTCCCTTTATGTTTATACATTATATTTCTTTATCATTTACCCCTACCACCTTCTTTGTGCTCTGGGTACAACAGTTAAAACTGGAAACACTTTGCAACGTCACCAACACAAACAGCTCCTTGCATTGTGAGGCTTACCAGGGCTGCACAAGGTATTGGAAAGGTGTCATTGTCACAATAACAAACACCAGAGATTAGCCCCACATGTTGAAATGATTGTTTAAATTTCAACGGTCATATAGAAAGCATGTGATGTGCAGTATCATTATGTAGTCCACTTAAAATGTAACTATACTCACAAATCAATATCACGATCTTTGGTAAACAGGATTACTTGTGCTAGTACTTATTGTGAACAGGATTACTTCTGGAATGTGCTAAATATATCAAAACAGAATCACTGTAAAAGGCATCTGACATTTAGTACTCAAATTGTGTTAACCAAGTCCTTAGATTAACCTTAATCCATTAAAAAGTACAATGTGTATTAATACCTTTTTGCATACATTTAATCCGGCCATAAACCAACAAGTTAGCAGCTATGCTCTGTCCGTGTGATGTAAGTTATTTATTGAAAATGAGATAGTCAGCTGACACTGCAGTGGCCTATCCTTATAGGCTTTAGGTGCTTTATTTGCTTCATTATAAGCAGCTACGAGCAAACTACTGTAACTTTCAATCTTGTTTATTCTACACAGACTATAGCCACAAAACCATATTTGATCATGTTTCAGCCCAATTGTGTTTGAGTGAATAAGCATGAAGTAAACGCACAAATGTAATCAGGCATTGTTTCTGCTCATTTACAAGCATGTCCCACATCTATATCCTGCTAAAAACAGATCAAGAGTCCAATTATGTTTTCCTTTCTAAGAGTACCCTGCAGTCCATTTAAAAGAAAGTTTACAGATATACAGGTATTGCTCCACTCTGAACAGCAGATCTGATCTGGCCCTCGTTCCAAGAAATGAGCTAAGGAGCTATCCATCTATCAGTCAGCTAATCTCATCTTGGCTTAGGATCTGTGGCCACCGTGCCAACAATCTGATTAGGAATAGACTGCACACACCGCCATCTGCATGGCTGCCAGCCAACACCCTTGTACACATGCTCGCCTACATTCACACAGAAAAACAGGTATCATATGCATGCTAAATGCTAACACTACACCCAATTAGTCTTATTTTTCCTGCTGAAGTCAGAGTGCAGCAGTGGTGCAATCAGTGGCAGGTGGAAATTCACCAACACATTTAGGTTTGCTGTTATTGCAGCATCACTGGAGTAAAAAACATGTGCTTTCAGGTAGCTTGTAAACAACCAGGAATTGCTGATCACAAAAACATTAGGGGTGTGAATCTTACAGCAACTCACGATTCAATTCAATTCTTGGGGTAACAATTGGATTCTGTATCGATTCTCGATTCAAACAGATCGTAATTCACATTCAATCTTATTTTAGTAACAAAAACATGCTGATTAACTCCGTTCCTCTATGAGCCAGAAACAGTTGTGAGGAATTGCTTCATTAGTTGAAAGAAAATTTATCATTTTCATTCAAAATGATTTAAACTTAGCTAACATGGCAAAGTTTAACATGTCTTTGTTACTTAGCAGCAGCTTTGAAAGTAGTCGAGCCAATGATTTTTTGCTTTTGATTCTTGGAAATTTTGAAATGACTCTGAATCTTGATGAACAAGAGTGTCCATGAAAATGGCGAGTTTCTGGCTGAATTAGTGGATTGAAAAGGACGTCCATTCAGCAGCTGTGTTGACTTCAAAGCCTACAGCAGCATTAAAATCAACCAGCTTAGATGAAAGACTCATTCTTCTGAATAAACTACAACTCAAAAATAAACCGCATCTCAGGTTGGTGCACTATCAGAAAGAAAACCAAAATGTAAAAGGAAAAAACAATAGTTAGAAAACAAGACATTCACATCCAGCAGATGAACTGAACTTTGAGTTAGGTGTGTTGGAGCCGGGACACATGGAAAACCTGCAGGTCAGCGGCCCTCAAGGACAGACTTTGGACACCCCTGGCTTTTAGTCTAATAAGCTAATAATATTGTGGTCCATGCTCCTCCATCTGTGTTTGAGACTCTGGTGGCGATGCCCCTCTCTCCCAGGTAACCAAGATCTACACCTGCTTTCCATCATCTAATCATCAACATTTCATCTATCTGGTCAACTCTTTCCACTCCCAGCTGGATTGTTGTTCCCCTCATGGAAACTGCTCCAGTTCATTTGACTATTTTATTCCATTTTTCTTAAACTCTTTGTCCTTTCACAGATCCTGCCTTGCTGCTGCTTCCTGCCTGCAAACTCAAATCTTCCCATCTGAATTTTTTATTTCTTATTTTCACAGATTTCTGTGGACTGTGTTTGGGTCTCCGGTACAACCTGTAACAACTGAAACAATGCTGACTTTATAACCACTGATCCTGGTTTATGAAAAAGACTTTTGTGAATTTATTTAGAAACACTTTAAAACACTAGATATTCAAAACGCAGTGATTTTCAATACACACATCCGTGGGGCCATCATTGCTCTGCAGCATCCCAAGGCGCATCAATACAGCAGCTTATCGCTTTACTTCATCACACAGCAGATAACACACTGTTTTTAAAATATGAACCATGGACGATTCAGCATTAAAACACGAAAGGACACCATCAGAGAAAGTAAAGAAGAGAAAGTGACAGAGCAAGATAAAAACATGAGTCAACATCATGGTTTTTACTGACTGGAGAGCTCAGAGAAGAGACCATGCAAGACAGATACCGAATTAGTCGTCGTAAGCGGGCGCAAATCATCCAAAGTACTGTTGAGCAGCTTTGAACTTGGAATGTATTTCCACCCTTTAACCCCTTTGCTGGTCCTAAAAACTGACTTTACACAGGCCACATTCAATAGTGATCACTGTTTTATGCATCCACACTAGAAGCACAGTAACTACTGCCAGTTAAAGGCTTCCTCTCTGCTGGCATGTCTAGATGAAGGAACAAGGCATAATGACTCATCAGGCTGAACTTAGTTTTTTTCCCCATTGCTCAGGTTTGGAGCAACTTGCGCAAAGTTGGGTTTTGTGTGTGTTGCCCTTGGATACAAGCTTTTTCCTGATACTCTACATACAGTACCACATTTAGAAGAAAGACCTTTAACTGAGTAATTATAGAAGAGAAGGGACACACCAAACACTGGCCACAATACAGTAGTTGTTTTCTACTGTACATATTTGTATGATTTAATTGGTTGCATCCTGCAATTGAATTTTGTTGATTTAATAAGTCAGCGTGTGCAACTACCTGAGTCTACCTTGCAATCTAAAACATCACATCTTAAAGATCTGTTGGACAAAAGCCGACACAAGAATCATCAAATTTGTCACAGTGTACTTCTTTTTTGTTTCATCTTGTCATAAAAGAGCAAGTTCATTATGGAGATAATGTCCCATCTGAAATCCAATGACATGTATGAGTGTTTATGTAGAATATTTAAGCTTTCATACAGGTTTATAGAGTTGGTACCTGTGTTATCTTGTATTAAGTGACCAAGACTTCCTGTCTATGCTGAGGTTCATCATTAAAAAAAGGTGAGATTAACAGTAACTGCTGGACAGGAATGTCCCTTTTGATCATAACAGTGTAAAACAAAAGATGTTTAAGACTTTCCACACACTCACGTCTTTGTCTCTCTCTATCTCCAGACCTGCCTCCTGCAGGTTGGCCTCAAACTCTTTTCTGATCAGGTGCATCTCGTGGTCAGCCGGCTCTATTGGTTCCATCCCTTGCGCGCTTCCCAGCTCCATAAACACCTCTCCGGCACTCGCCGCCTCTCCTCCCAGAACGACACGTCCTCTTCCTGCCTCCACATCGGAGGCTGCTGTCTGAGGAAAGTTGCCATTGGAAACAATGGAGAGCTCATCTTGTGAAACGGAGGCGCTGGCAGGAGATCGGATGGAGCCGTGCCGCCGGTGATGAAAAACCAGGACGTAGTCAACTTTCCTTCGGCCATCGCAGAAGTAAAGGCCTTCGTCGCTGGCTTGAGGGCTTGAAGTTGATCCCACGACCTGATGGGACATCAAAAAGGAAAAATAAGCATTAAGACAAATTAGAAAATACAATAGAAAAGGTAACTGGGAATGCCTTTTTTTTTAAAGCACATCTTAACAAAAACGATCCAAATAATAAACAATTTTTCAAAGACAACATAGCAGAGCCTTTAAGCAGCAGAGGAGTTATGTAATGACTGTTTGAATGAACTTAAACATCTACTGCAGTGTCAGCACAAGCAAACACAAGTGGCTTTTGGCAGGTTCTCAAAAACAATGAAGTGAGAACCTTCAGCAGCAGAGTGGGCAGTCAGCTCACCTTTGGCTGTTTCAGTCTTTATTTAGACAGAGGGAAAGTATAGAGGGAGACTAAACATGGAGGACATGAGAGGGAAAGCTATACAGGCACTGCTATGGTGGAGTGCAAGATTTCCAAAATATAGAACTGTGTGTGTGTTAGTATAATGGGAATACTTTTAAAAAATACATGTAATCTCAATCACTGGTTTGCAGAGTGTTTTTAACCCCTTACAATCCTTCAGTTTTTTATGGATAAAAGACTTGTTGTGGTTCAACTATTTCACTGGAAACTTCACAGAACCCTTGGTTATAACTGGACTGTTTTTGTGACAGCATCCTCCGCTACTGGAAGACAGTACAGCAACAGAGATAAATTCCATTAAAAACTGGTCAGAAATAAAGTGGTTACTTAGTAAACAAGTGTGATTGTAGCCTGGAATGGTATACATCACTTAAATCTCAAGAATCTGAGGTTCCAAATTGTGTATAAACCATTCAAACTGACTAAAATACATATATGTAATGTCCCACCCACATGAGTTCTGATGCCATATTCCTTGGTCAATTTTCAGTCTAACTTAAAGTAAAACAGAGGATAAAGTAAAACTATTCTTTTTCGCAGAGCTACCTTATGAGTGAGTGATGAGCCACTACAATTTAAGTGCACATAGTTTTGACAGTTTTCAGTCAGGTAAACCTCTTGCTTTGCGTCATCTGTCTTCAAAAGACCAAGATGTCAAAATGGTGAATGTGAGGTTTTGTATTGAATCTTTAAAATGAGTGATATCAGAGTGGCTGCACTGATCCTCAGTGAATAAAAGATGTAGCCTACATAAAAGTGTGGCTGGACCTGCCTTTTCCAGGCTTGGCTAATTCTACGGTTATATTTGGATTTGAGAAGAGAAGAGGCATTTTCACCATTGACTTCCGTGGCTTTGCTTTGAAACAATAAATCCCCTGAATTCAGTTATTGGAATTTATAGTTTCATTCATCCTAGAATAAAAATGTGGAGTAGGGGCATCGGGTTTTTCACCTAAATATATGAATATCGAGACACGCTCATTCAAAAAGGCATTTGGTCAAATATTAGCGATCTAAATGGCTACTGGTGCTAATTTTTCAATCTGGTGTCAATTAGCTAGATTTTTTTTGAAGAGGGCATGGAATAAGATGTTTCAAAATAATACCAGTCAAGCCTTATAGTTAAATATAGTCGGTAGTGTCTTCCAGCTGAAAAACTACACAAAATAATCACCATCCGCTCAAATGTCCATAATATATTGCACAAAGCATAGAGTGGACAAACCCTCACAGTCACCCTCCATCCTTAGAACAAGAGAACCCAAGCCCACACTTGTAGAGCTACTAGCCTGCAACTTTTAGATGCATCCCTTCTCCACCACACCTGAACACATGACTGTCTCGTTACCAGGCCTCTGCAGAGCTGAATAACCTGCATGAGGAAATCAGCCACTTGATTCAGGTTTGTTGGAGAAGAAATGCATCTAAAAGTTGCAGGACCGCTCTCCAGGCCTGGACTAATCACTTTTGCCATGTGGAAAAGAAGAGCAAACCAGGAAGTGATTTAAGAATCTAGCCACTATATCACCCACTGCTTTGTGCAGTGTCACTCCAATCTGATTTCAAGATTTTGTTGTCCCTCTACAGCAGGGATGCCCGCATCCAGTCCTCAAGAGCTTCCATCCTACCACTTTTACATGCATTCCTTTTCCAACACACCTGAATCAAATGGCTGAGTCTCCTCCTGCAGGTCATTCAGCTCAGGAGAGAGCTGGTAACGAGCCAATCATTAGAGTCAGGTGTGTTTGAAATGAGACGCATCTAAAAGTTGATGGTAGCTCTAAAGGACCTGACTTAGGCACGCCTGACTTGGACAATAATAAAATTGATATATTTGAAAATAATTTTTACTTTTGTTTAATCATTTAATTAAATAGTAAAATAAAAACTTCAAATATAAAAAAGATGAATTTTCTGTCCATTATTTCTTGGGTCAGACTTTAAAGAAAGAGCCAGTGCCTAACAGCCATCAGTAGTACAGTGTTTCAATGCATTGGATTGTTTCTAATGTCAAGTGATGATGTCCATCCTCTAGGTACAGTCTAAGGTCGTTCCCAGCAGATAGTTCCACCAAACAAAGATTAAATTAGCAACTGTGAAAAGTTGTAACTTCATTTAGAACATTGTTCAAAATGTCAAACTGAACACCTCAGAGTCTAGGGACCAGATTCAAAGAAACTAAAAACCAACACACGTCAAAGAATGCAATCCTCTTGATATTTAGAATTTGTTATTCTTAAACCTGCCAGATATCATACAAGTATTTAGTTTACACTATCTGTGCCACTTCAGTGCTACTTAATGTAACAGGAAACTAACTGGTGCTTCAGCTGCTTGAATTTTCCCTTAAGGCCCATGTTTGAGGCCAGTGTTTTTTTATTTTTTTATGTGAAGCAGCGTTCCAGGAAAACTCTCTAGTGGTTTAGTCTAGTACCAAGAAGTCTGAAGGTGCAGATATTTGTCTCGGCAAAAGCATAATGAAACCTCCAGGGTGCTTAGATATTCCCAGTAACCTTCCTGGGGCATTGAAAAGATCATTAATGCTTTACAGAGACCTCAAAGGTTACATAATATCATAACAAGTCAAAGCTGTAAACAGTCAATTGGCATTAATAATGGCATAATAATAATAATAATAATAAACTTTATTTATATAGCACTTTTCATACATAAAATGTAACACAAAGTGCTTAACAGAAATTATAAAAGCAACAAAACCCTGTTCCACCCACCCCCACA